>JANHFL010003879.1:0-39458 GCA_032468155.1 Oxyrhabdium leporinum | reverse complement strand
GTGGACTATGTGCTACATCCTGATGAATACTTGATGTAATTAATTTAGGGGAAAATTGGGTGCCTTGAGGAGTTTTACAACTCCTTAATTTATCATAATCAACAAGCCACTTCTCTTTTGGCTACAACATTCCCTTTACTAAATTAGTTAATATACAGAAGATGTGAAGTCCAAAGGAGTTAAATGATGCTCCAATCCTATGCTCAATTTATGATTCTTTTTTTGCGTATGATTGCCCAGAATTAAAGCACAATAATGAGGACAGTTATATACATCTAATACCAGTACACACACACAAACACAGGAAGATGTTTTCAACTTCCAAAGGAATGCTGCTTCTATAAGCTTCCAAAATTTTATTACCTGAGGACTGAAATACCAATAGCTTTTTAAAAATAAAAATCTTGTTTTTCGTCTACACTTTAGCCAATCCAAATCCTTTACATGCAAAAAAAAAAAGGGTAGAGTGAGTTTCAACCTGTTCTTTATAAGAGCAAGACAAGGACATTCTCACACATGCACAGTCTATTCCTTATTCCTACTGCCCTTCTAAGCAATACCAGTTGAGATGCCTAAGACTTTCTCAAGCATACACAGAATAATGAAAAACTACAGTATGAAAAGGGATTAAAACTATATTCACGGAATAGAATGTTATTACTTTTTCAGGTAGAATACATCAAATTATTTATGACAATTATATATATGCAAACATATAAGACTTCTACACATGCAAATGCATAAACAGAAGAAAATAGAGAAGAGGCATCAAGAATCCAGAGAAGTGCAAAAAAAGAACGGCTTACCCTACAGATGTTTCCTCTGCAACAAATAAGCTCATTTTTTTCACAGGGCTGGATTGTTAAGGCTACATACACACTATTAAAATCAATTGTTCGTTCTACAAATAGTAATTGGCTTAAGGCTGCTCTTGGGCATTCACTCACACACACACAGATGCAGCTGTCTAGAAATACATCTGCAAAGTGAAGTAAAAGCATTTAAATATCAAAAAGAGAGCAGAAACAGGAGGCTAATCTCCCTGCAGACCCCCTCCCACCACACAAACAAGCCACATAAATTGCTGTTGAGTAAAAGGTGTTCAGCACACAATTAACAAGTCACCAAGAGCCACCCTCCCGTTTAGATATTAAAGCTGCAGATTTGGATACCACTGCTGGCAGGCAGCCATCACTGCAGGCCTCAGTAGGAAAGGAAAGCTTTAAAGAAAAATAAAGCCTGTTGGGAAAATTCTTCCATACTTACAGTTCTGCAGCATTTTAATTCTCTCAGGGATCAAGGGGAGACCATTCATTACATTTCTAACCTCTCATATCAAATGTTAGAAAACTAATGAAGACAATTTTCATGAAATGTTTAGTTCAGGCAGGAAAAAAGAGAACTGCATTGTTTCTCATAATATTCTTTTAACGCTGACTTTAATAACAGAAACTCTCTGCAACAGAAGAAATATAACCAATTGTGGGAGGGGTTCAAGTCCCCTCCCAGCCGTTTCAGACTGCTCATGGTTTTTCAGCCCAACGTGTTTCTTGGGAATATTAGGAGGATAAAACTGGAGGGGAAAGTAATATCCATGGCTCATTGTTCCTGCAGAAAAAGTGATCCGTAATCACAACAAAGCAAAATACATGCTTTAGTCAAATTTAGGCTTTCTAATATTGCAATTTTTTTGCAGATGTGAAAGAAATACTAGGATGTTTTTCCTTAGGAAGCTGATGGATTTCAACCTTCTTGTAGCTCATGCGTGTCCATCTGTCTTATTTAAAATAACCCGATACATCTTGCTGGACTTCTGGGTTTGGGATATAGCTGTTAATGAGATTATGCCTAAATCTCATCATAAGGTAAGACTAGCATCATGCTTGCAGGAGCAAATAGGTATAACAAAAAAGAGAAGTTGGCTAGCCAGATGTTGGTGGAAAATGAGAACAATCAAACCTACAGCAATGGTCGCACCCTCTTCTCTGGCAATGATTGTGATAAATAGTTTTATTTTTCCACTACAACTCTATCTACTGTGAACCAATCACCAGAGTTGTTCCAAATAGAAAGACTTGTTTTGTACTTCAGCCCCCAACGAGAAGAGAAGCAAAACTCCTTGGATGAGTGTTGTGGTTAGTCTGTAAGGAATTTTGTAAATATAACTGTTTATTATCATTATGACTTTGATGTTACAGTTAAAGCTTTTCCAGTAAATGTATTTTTGGTATTAGCTTGGGATGAGTCCCATTACATGTGTACAAAATCTTTGCCAATCCTGGATAATAGGAATAACCAAAGATGGATTGTTGGAATAACTCATTTAAGCAATAAATGAGTCAGTACAGAAAGGAGTACTTTCTACATGTTTTAAAGAGGATATGATAAATCCCTCGTTGAACAAAAACAAAAAGTTAAAGGTATACAAAATGTTCCAAACTCAAGACAGCTGTTCCAATGTTGCAGCAAGTATCATGGTGTAAATTCCTATCGATCTGGAAATGTGGAGAGTTCAAGCACTATCTGCATTTTCCAGTCTACTCTTGGTCTCAGTTGTTCACAAACAAATGCTGGCACAAGTTTCTTCTAGAGTGGCAAGTCTGCTTGTGAAGTCCTGCAATGAATTCTTCATGTTCTTGATATTGCTGGACCCCTGATCTATTTGTAGTTCTTTCTTCTTCCAAGTGTGGATAACTTCTGCTGACTTCCTCAAGATCTTCAGACTGGCCAATGATAATCTTAGAAGATGGAATTTCTTTCAATATGTCTATTCAGCAATGTATTACATTATATGCCAAGTTTTAATAATAGTTTGGGATTTCAGTATCACCAAAACTCAGATGACCCCCCCAACTCTCTCTCATAATACCAATGTGCTTATTGGGACCCTGATCTCTGCAAATGATAATTGATGGTGATACTTTATGTTTCAGTGTTAAAGGCCTGAATGGTTTAGGGAACAAAACATTGGTAGGACTAGTTTTTCCCCCTTGTAAACCAATAATTAGGCCTTATTTGTACTTTAAAAACATGTTTTTCAATATAGACATAATACTGCACATTAATTAATTGCTACACTTTGTACCTTAAGGACAAAATACAGTAGTTTAGTTACGATACAGAAAAGTTGTGGTAACTACTATGGTTCATTATGTTGTCCAAATACAGCCATTAAAGGAAAAATATATGAAACAGCTTCACTATACGTCTTAGGTGGAAACTTCAGTCTGGAAGCATGCCAATGATCCATGTAGTAGTAGATTTTTATAATTAAGTACTGATCATATTTATATAAGCGATTTGACCATTTTCTTCCCAAACATGATTAGGAAGGTGATACCTAAGACTACCTGATTATAACCTTTTAAGTTCGGATCACAAATTACATTGAACAAAAGTTTTAAAAAGCAGCTGTTCACTAAACTGGACTAGTTCATATATTTCCACAACACACAAACCAACAAACCAAATAATGGCTTTTCCATCCATGCCCCATACAAATAAATCATATGCATATGACAACTGACAAGTGAGTTAAAATAATAATTCCAACTTCACTTTAGTAGGCCAGGCCAATGGCATGCACATTGCACTGGTGTCTGGAGAAGACAGGAAAATTGCAATGAATTTTTGCAAGGTTGCTATTAAAGCCCGATATAAACTAAAGTATCCGATGTTTCTTCTTTGTTATAATACATACCTTTAAATGATAAATTCTAGTTTATTGTATAAATCAGCTTTATTTTGCTAAATACAATAATTAAATACTTAAGGAAGGAACCTTGCAGAATTTTGCAAGTTTAGTTGAAAGAGAAGCCTCGATTTGTGTAGCCAAGATGCAACAGATTAATTTTTTTTCCTCGTATCATATATAAAAACAGATGCTAATATTTTGTTTATGCTCATCTCCACAGCAACAAAAAGATCAAGAATTTTAAAGAAATGCTTTCAGGTTTGATTTAGCTGGTTAATAGATTGCACTGCTTTAAGTTACAAGTATTAGAATAATTGATTATTTGCCATCAAGATGGTGTAGCTTTGAAAAACAGCACCCTGTTATCATCGCTTACATTCAAGCATAGTTCCTTCACTTTTCAACATCCTCCTTGAAAAGAAAAAAAAAGAAAAGTTTGAACATGACAGTTTGTACTGGAAATTTTAATATGGTTATTTCCATCTTGTAATTACGACAGCTGGCAATCTATTAAACCAGGAGCAGGTGGCCTGCTGGATTCCAGTTTCAATCATTTCAAATCACTGGAGAAAGCTGTATTAAGTCATGCTTTGCATAAAGACATATTCTGAAGTGGTATTTCAGAAGAGAGGGAGGGAGGATAGATGGCTTTACCTAAGTGGCACTTTCCAATCAGAGAGTTTAAAAAGGCTCACTTTTTAAAATATGAGACATTTGGTATAGGAATCAATACCTTCCTCAACCTTGCTTTCTTTATCTTTAGGAATGTATTCCTGCTGGGATTTCCAGAGGCTAAAGATGGCTTCACAAAAGTGTAACTGACAGTCACAGAGAAGAATGAAGAGCTGATGAGCAAACTAGCTCTTTGAACCTATTGGGGGGTGGTGGGGAAGGATGGGAGATTGCCCACAAGTGCTCCAGAAAGATGTTACTTGCCAGGAGACTGCCAGACAATATTCTCTGGAGACTTTTGAGACCTGAGGGTTAAGAATATAGCCATCTTACTCATATACCGGCTTTGAAAGGACACTACATTTGCATACCTCCTTTCCTTATCAGATTTGGAAATTGTTTATTATCTAACGATGATGCTATGTTCAATCATATCTGATTTTTGGCAATTCCATGGACCAGGTCTTTCCATATTTTCCAATCTGGTATGGCTTCTTTCAGTTGTTTTATGCTCTGGCTGGTGTTGGCTTTGATGGTACCTATCCACCATGTTTTTGGCAGCCTTGTTTCTCCTTATTTTACTGCTGAATATTCCAAGCATAACTTCCTTTTCCCGAGAGTTTGATCGTATGACATGGCTGAAATAAATAAAGTGGAATTTGTGGTTTTGCCTTACAGCACTATGCCTGCGTTTATACACTATAGTATGTGTGTGTGTATATGTATTCATGTATGTATGTATGTAATGTATGTATGTATATGTATGCGTGTATGTATGCATGTATGTATGTCATCTTTGCTGTCCAAAGAACAAGCAAGAGCTTTCTCCCACACTACAACTCAAATGAGTCAATTTTCCTCGTATCTAGTTTTTTCATGATCCAACTTTCACAATCGTAGGTAGCTATGGGACATATCTGCTTTTAGTTACTATATTTACAATCTTGCTTTTCCATACTCGAGTAATATTCATCAATGCTGTGCAAACCAGTGTGATTCATTACTTCATTGCTTTTATCAATCTGTGCTTGTAGGAAAGTGAAGTCTTTTATGCATCTGATCTAATCAGAGTCAACTATTATTATTAAAACATTCCGTTCTATTCCATTCCACCATATGAGCTGTAGTGGCGCAGTGGTTAGAATGCAATATTGCAGGCTAATTCTGCTGCCTGCGGGCTGCCTGCAGTTCAGCAGTTCAATTCTCATGGGCTCGAGTTTGGCTCAGCCTTCCATCCTTCCCAGGTCAATAACATGAGGACTCACATTGTTGGGGTCAATATGCTGACTGTAAACCGCTTAGAAAGGTCTGTAAAGCACTATGAAGCGGTATATAAGTCCAAGTGCTATTGTTATTCCTCAAAATAGTCACGAGCTTGGTTTCTTCATGTCCAGAAGAGGCCATATTTCTGACTTTCTTATTTAATCTTTTGATCAGATGTCTCAGGCCTTTTCTGGTTTCTTAGAGGATGGTTGTGTTGTTAACACAGTTGAAGATTGTTAATAATCTTTCCTTCAATCTTTATTCTACCGTGTTTCTCAGAAAATAAGACTGGGTCTCATTTTCTTTTGCCCCCTGAAAAAATGGCTAGGCCCTTTTTTCGAGGGGTGCCTTAATTTCCCCCCCATCCATGCTAAACCCCCACCCCCACTGTAGTTCAGAACTTCCAACTTCTCATGAAAAAAAAAAGATCTCGCAAGTAACTTACCGTAGTCCCACAGACTTCTTGCACGCACAGCAGAGAACAGACCTGGAAAGCAGGTTAGTGAAGGGATGTGACTGCTCTGGGGTTGGGGTGGGGCTGAGGGTTTGGCATGGGTGGGGAAAAAATTAGGACACCCCTCAAAAAAAAAGGCCTAGCTGTTTTTTGGGCGGTCAAAAGAAAATAAGACCCAGTCTTATTTTCTAAGAAACACGGTAACAAATTTTATGTTTATATAATACTCAAAATTTGATTCATTTGTTAGGTTATAGAGCCCATTTCTTGTTGTAGGTTAGCTTTGCTGCCCATATACATGAAATTTTCATTTTCTTTCTGAACCTCAACTAATTCCCAACAGGTTCTATTCCATACAACACTCAGTGTCAGGGGGACCCCTAAAACCAAGTTTCTTTCTCACAAGGAAATCTCCTCCCCCCTCCAGTTTACCTTTTTTTCCAGGGAAGGTTTATATACAGTGTACGCACAGGAGGAATATGAAAACTATATTGATGATCTCTTGAATGAGCTATATTCAGGTGGAGTGACTTTTATCAATACTATTTTGAAGAGATAATCTTGATTGTAGATATTGTAACTAATTTAGAGCATTTCAACCACTTGATTATGAGCCAACAAATCAGTGACAATTGTCAGTTGGCCACGCAGATTGATTTTTCCAGGATGATCTCTCATCAATGAGGTTGTTCAAATCTTACAATGCTGTATCTATCACTGCTCTAATCAAGTCCATCTACCCTGCTGTTGGTCATCCCTTTTTCAATTTTCCCAGCATTGTGGACTTCCCAAGGAAACAGTATTTTCACATGTGTCCAAAATATGTAATTTAAGTTTGGTCATATGTGCCTTGAATGAGAACATTATATTGATTTGTTCTATAATCCATTTACTTTCTTTCTTGGCTATCTATGTTGGTCTAAAGAATCTTCTTCAACCCTAAAGTTGAAAATACTCTATCCTGTTTCTTCAAAGTCTAAATTTCATTTCCATTATAAATATATTTTACATTTTTTATTTTTATGGTCTCTGTCTCTGTCTGTCTCTGTCTCTCTCTCTCTCTCTCACACACACACACACACGATTTGCCATTATTTCTTTTACTGCCTTTTTGAAGTAAATGAATTTATATGGGAGAAAATATTTGGAAACAGTATGGAAGGACATGTAGTCCCACTGACTCTATCCTTGGAGGTGTTCATGGAAATGTTTTTACCTTTACCTAACTTAATAATATGGACTAGTATTACTTACACAAATGAACTGTAAAGGAATCCCTGTAGATTTTACTCCACTAGTTGTTATTGATTATAGAGGGCAGTGCTCATTTCTGTTTGAAGACCATTGAGCCAGCACTATCTGAAGACATTTCTGCAGTTATGTGGCCAACATGACGTCATGAAGCAGTTAGCTTCCACCGAAATGGCACCTATTTAACTACTTACATTTGTATGCTTTCGAACTGCTATGTTGGCAGGAGCTGTGGTGAGGACGGGAGCTCACCCCATTGCGTGGAGCTCGGATCTTGAATCTGGGCTGCTAGCTTTCTAGCTGACAAGCCCAGTATTTTAACCACTGAGCCACCACATAGTCCTCCCTAAAGTATATAGCTGCTTTAAATGTTAGCTTGGCTTGACTTGGTTTATGAACATCTTCTGCAAGAACCCATTTTTCAAGGGCTGTTGTTACTTGCCCTGAATTATCACAGAGAAGGGCAGAAATATGCATGAAACAGATAGTAAGAATGTTACTTACATGAGTCCAATCCTTCCACCATGCAGGAATTGAAGATAAAGAATGGAAAAAATATCCCATGACTGATCAAGGCAAGCAACAATGTTGTGGTGCTCTTTGCTCCTACCATTCCATGGCACATCTTTTAGACACCAAAAGTTTTTAATGTTTAAAGTCAGATGGTGAACCCAGTTTTACCTTCAACAAAAAGAGAAAAATAAAGATTATATAAAGCATCCACAGTGAAGAAAAGAAAAAGACCTGAGTATTTTGAACCTATGGCAGTGGATATATCCCTGCAACAAGATATAAATAACATTTCAAAGAAACACAAAACAGCTAGGAATTCATAAAAAAGGACAACTATATTGTCTGACTGTGTTAGCACTCAGATAGACTGTACATAAAGCACTTTCCAAATGGAACTTGGAAGACTGTTTTTGTTTTAAAGAAGTAATTGGCACATACCTGCCTTGTCTCAAGTCTTTCCTGAACCAGTTTGGTTTCCGTCTTTTAAAAAAAAGACTCAACAAGACAATTAGGATTAAAACATTAAAATCCTTCATAAGCTTTCTAGAAAAAAGACACAGGACTGATGGCAAAGCCCTCAAGAGAAAGAAATATGCAGATATAGGCTACACCGTTGAAATGGCTATATATAAGAGATAGCCAGGTAGTAATCAAGAAGAAGTATCAAAACATCACAAGCATGAATTGCAAAAGGGTAAAACTATTTAAACTCCGGGAAGTGACATCATTTCTTCTTGTCTAATGATAATTATATGCAAGCCAAAGGTATATGTCACCTTCTATATTCAGTCGTGTCCTAGAGCAATATTTCCTGAATTGGCAACTTGTGTGGACTTCATCTAACATAATTCCCCAGCCAATTTAAAGTTACAAAAATTGAGGAAAACCTGTCCTAGAGTGAAGAGCTTCAGGTAGTCAATCATGTATTTCATACAACGTAAATAATTCTGTGACATCTTTACTTCTTTTCACAATCAAAGTTGGCATGTCAAACTAGAGATTAACTTGCTTAATTACTATTATATGCACATTGGTATTCTTTCAAATGAAATAATTTACAAAATGATATTGTAAAATAGACAATCTCTGAAGAGATGGAACAATCTGAGGACCTGCTGGAGTATTAGAACAACAGGATACCAACTGATACTCAGACTTGACTGATGACATTAAACTCAAGGGAGCTTGGGCAAGAGGAAAAGAAGAGACATTTTATCTTGTTTTTATCTTGTTAAATTGTAGATTCAGGTTTTTTTTCTTTTTCTTTGTAAGAATGAAGAATGTAAAATCAAGGAAAAGTTAAAGCTAATTTTCAAATGATCCATTCAAACCAGGCAAAATTATATTATAATTCTAATATAATTGAATATAAGGAAAAGCAAGATAATTTCTGTCTCTGTGGGAAGAAAGCAGAGAAAAGGCTAGGAATTCAGGGAGTTGATCTTTTTTTCACAACCAAAGGAAGAAAGCTAGAAATCTACAGCAAACGGAGAGCCTCTTTATACTAATGTTATCTCTCATCTCCACTGTGAATGTTGGTCAAGAATTAAATAGCTCTTTTAAAGACACATATTTTCAGAATATGCTCAGTGTGGTTTCCCACTTTCACATATACTAATAAATCATGATTTTGCACATATTTTCATACACTGAATTCCATGGGAACCACAGTGGGGGAGGAACTCATGCTTTGGGTTTGGCTGTCCAGTAGGAGAAAAAAATGCACTGTTTTTATAAACCCCAACATTGATTACGTAGAAGCAAAAAAGGAACTATTGATAATAACAAGACTTTTGAAAGTCTTTCCACGTGACCTCTGTTTCAACTCTAAAAAAAATAGATTTTCATGAGTGCTTCACAACTATGTGTGTCATAAACTTCTCAACAGAATTATTTTTATGTACTGAATATGTGAATCCAATTTGAGAATTTTTATGCCACAGTATATACAATCTACTTTTTTTAGAAAATGTAAATATATCGTGTGCTGTTCTAAATAATTCACATGGGCATAATTCAGATTACCAATCAGAGAATTTCCATCCAAGCAATTGAAGTATATGAGAACAGCATAGTATGAAAAGAAATGCATCCCAGTGCTTCAAGGACAATTTAAACAGTACAACAATCTATCAGGTTAGTCTGGAAAGCTATTTGTTAATTCATAGATATTACTTAGATTTAATTGACTATGATTCTTCATAAATACAAAAAATAAATAAGTCCACAATATTTCTAAGGGAAAGGAGGGAGGGGAGAAGCCTGTACGCTAAGGTCTTGGTTTTGAAAATTTTAGGTTGCTGAACAACCTAATATGAAGTAGTATGTTGATATAATACAGCAGTTTTCAAATTGTGGATCACAAGCAAATTTGAGAAGGGTTATAAATTTCTTTGGATTGCTACCAAAATTTCTTTACATCCTGCATGGATATGCAGAGCATGTCATGACAAGGTTTCGGGTGTGCATACACAAAGCCCAATTACAACCAGAGCTTACTGTAGTGCCTGGATAAAGAAGCAGTAGCACTATCAAAACACCTCTTGTTTTATCTCAACTTATCTAGCAAAGTGAGCAGCAAACACACAGGAGCACCTAGCTATTTATCAAAATCATCGACCAATTATAGTAGCATTGTGACCTGGTGATTTCCGTTGGGCATATCAGTGATTTTTTTTGTACAGCTGTAGAAGTGAAGTAATACTGGTGTTGTTGAGATTGAATATCCTTATTCATTATTTTAGATTTCTAACTTTTAAAAATGAAGAAAAAAGGATTAGGGCATAGAAGAAAAACTGAATATAATCAAGCAACCAGAAGTATTAATAAAACTAAACTTAGGTCAAGAAGTTACGATGAGAATTATATGTGCTTTTGGATTAACCAGCGTCCTTGTTACTGTGGAAGAACATTTTGTGGTATTTATCAGAAAATTCTATGAAGTTGATATCTGACGTGATAAATCAACCTCTAGAAACAAATCATGAGACTTAGATAACAAACCTCATAAGATTGTGGTGTTTTGTTCTTCATTCCAAGAAGAGAAGAGATGAAATGAAAAAACAAAATGTGTGTCTGGTTAAATGTTAAATGCACCATTTCAAAATCACTTCTTGCTACTTATCAAGTTGCATATAAAATCATGTACTGCAAAAATCCTACCAGAATTTTGGACAAAATTCTTCCAGTAACAGTAATAGTGTCTTCCAGACACTATTTCCTGCTGAGTCACAAAGATAATAAGAGGATCTAAATAATCAACTGGAAAGATAAGCAACCAACTATTTCCCATGCAGATAGATAAAATAACAGAGAGCACCCAAAGATGATCACTTAATAATATGTGCTAGATTGGTTATTGAGGATACAATAAGCAAGGACTTCTCTTCTGTGAAGAAATAACAAGAATAATTTAAACTGAGGGTTCTTTAAAAGAAAAAAGAAAAAGAAAAGAAATGTTGATAGAATTTTCTGAGAGATCTGCATTGCCATAGCTAAGTTATATGTACAGACAGAATATTGGCTGTATCAGGCTATCACAAAAGACCTTTAAACTTTAATATGCCAAAACTTTCCTGGTGCTGCATGGACAAATTATATGATTCATTAGCAAATCTTTCTTCAGATTTAAGTTCAGCATTGGAAAGCATTCTACAAACAATTATATTGTGAATTATATAAAAATCAAGCTTGAGTGCTGAACATATTTCATGAATATTTTATTTGAATTAAGATGGCAGTCTTAGGGAAATATTTTGAAATATGTTTTTGAACTGAGAAATGAACTTGATCAATATTTAAATGAGGAAAGATGCAGTGTTGCACATATGTTTATTGACTTTGATTTGAATGTGGACTTAGCATATTTAAATGACATTCTGATAGATGGAACACTTGGGATTCCAACTACAAGGTGCCAATAATATTCTTCAATCCAATGACAAGGTCATTTAAGCTTCACCCCTGGAAGAGTGAATTTAGTAATGATGTGAGCTTTTTATTTCAAGTCACCTTTCTTCTCAGTAAATTATACTTTCAGAAATATTTTCAAATATAGAGACAGAAATATTTTGACTGCTAGATTTTTAGGAAAGATATTTGATTTGGTCAAGGAGATCTGTTTATCATAAGTACTAAAGTACTTTCATCAATGAAGAGTTACCAAAAAATAGGTGTATTGTCAAGTGCACCTTTGACTCATACATTTCAAGAATATGAGTCTGTAATTGAGTTCAGACATTCATCCCTGACTTCATAAAATATTGTCCTGGAGGCAAAGTTACTATTGCAATAGCAAGAAGACTTATATACCGCTTTACAGCCCTCTCTAAGTGGTTTACAGAGTCAGCATATTGCCCCTAACAATCTGGGTCCTCATTTTACTGACCTCGGAAGGCTGGAAGGCTGAGTCAACCCTGAGCCTGGTGAGATTTGAACTGCCAAATTGCAGGCAGCTGGCAGTCAGTAGAAGTAGCCTACAGTACTGCACTCTAACCACTGCGCCACCGTGGCTCGGTATCAATCCTCTTTGTTCCATTTCCCTAAACATGAGTACAGCATTATTGGCTGTATTATGCCAAAGTTCCCAATTGTTTTTATTCTGTCTTAATGTCACTTAAATAAAAGTAATAGTCTTATCCTGGATTTGTCTGCACACTGCAGACGTCTGGATTAGATTATTCTTGTTATCCTTTTCAACTTTAATTTTTTATTGTCGTCTTGATTTGCAAATTACACTAAAAGCAAGTTTCCTAACTTTGATGAATAGAACTTCATAAAATTTCATGTTTCTACATAGAAAACATACCCAAAGGAAGAGAAAGAAAAAAGTGACGCTTTTTCAGAGGCTGTGTTTTATAGTCTTAAATAATAAAAAAATTAAACTGTATATCTTAAAAAAACTATATTTATTTAAATACAAATTATCTGATGATATAAAGCTTGAAGTTAAAGAATGCATTTCTATGCTGGAGATGTTTCATATAAAGGCTGTGACAAGTGAGAGGGAACCAGTGATTCATAGGCTACAGATAGCCTATGTAAACATATGTCACCATCAAGAAACTCGCCAAATAATTGTCAACTTAGAACCCAGGAGAAAAAAGCCTCCCTCTCTTGCTCCCCACTTCTCTCACACAAATGTGTTGGGTTACAATTTCATTCTTTAATCCAGTAAAGTTGTGTCTGAGAATCTTCTGCCAAGTACTGAATAATGTCTGAAGAGCTGCAGTTTTCTGCTGAAGTCTGGCAGAAAGTGTAATGGTTCAAGCTGTAAAATATCCTTGATCATACTGACATTATGGGAGTTGTAGTCTAACACTGACTGATTAGATATCATCAATTCGTTTTTGACTCCTGGGACCGTAGACAGACAGTAGTCTAATGTACAGATAAGAGTATATATTAAAGACAGATAGGTAATTTATAATATACAGATATGACAACATATGTGGAGGGTAATCAGGTGGTAAAAGGTGACCTAAGGCAACTGGTCAATGGCTCAACTCTTTGTATAGCAGGAAAATCAAATTCTAATACAGGTTTGTTCAGAATTCTGCGTTATACTAATTATGTCAAGTATATTTAACAAAAATACACTGAAACTTCACAACAACTGCTTATACAAAATAAGATTATAACTAGTCATTTTAGCACATTCATGAGGCGAAAACCTTAAAGTAAGCTAATGGAAGAAAGATTTGTTTAAAACAAACTGCTTTCTAGATGCTTGTTTTTGCAGTTTGGTCGACTGAATTTAAAGTTTCCTGAAAATGTGAATGTAGAATTATGCTCTTCATTACTCCTGTACGATATACTTCTATGTGTTTAAGATAACTTTTATAAAATCTGGGGCGACTTATCTTGCCCTTCTTTTGTAAACCTCAACAAAGAGTGTCTAACTTGGGCACTCTCCCAAGTCTCTGTAAAGAATAATAGAGGAAATAAGGAACAAAAGGGAAATAAAGCCTGCATCTAAAAAGTTAGATTTATTTATTAAATATACCAATCATTTTTCACCACTAGAAGTAACCCAAAGCTAGGTACGAAACACAATAAAACAATAGATATAACTTTTCTACTGTTAAAAAACCATATAATAGGACAACCATTCAATAGCATCAAGAAAAAGCATAGGCCTGATGAAAAAAATATATCTTGAGAGGTCATCCCAAACTTACATGGATCAAAGCCAGTTATACCTGAGTAGAGTGTTCCACAATTATGAGTGTTATTTCACTTGATGCTATTAGTGAAGAAGAAGAAATGAAACTTGGTACACTGGATGAATCTAAGTATAAAAGCTTTTGAAATCTTATTGGGAAAGTGCGAATGGATGATAAGGAGGTTAGGCTTAAGTCGGCAGTTAGGCATTATTACTTGATATTTGTGCAGAACAGCTATAGACCATTTAGATATCAGCATCAAGTTCCAAAGTGGTAAAATCTGATCAGATACTTGATAGTTTTCAAATCGGAAACGGTATCTCATCTCATTTACAATTAAGTACTTTTATGGCAGTTTTTGCTACCCAGCATTACAACCTTATGAATGAACTCAACCAAGTCAGGCAATATGTCTGTTGTGTTGCAAGTTGTGTTGAAGAAGCCTGCTTTACATTATTACTTATCCTAAACTCAGAACTGACAGCTTGTTGTCCTCCCACATATTTTGGACTACCTGCCATATACCCCAGACAATGATACTGGGACTTTTACTCAAAAATATTTGTTTGGCACTAGGCTGGGGAAGGCTACCTTAGTCCTCCATAGGTTAGCACTACCACAATTGCCTTAAGTGAAAAGGACTTTTTTCCCCTCCTCATTTGGAAGAAAATGTGACATGCTTTCTCACCCAAGCAATAAGAAAGTAGGCAGCTGATCAACAATGCTGGACCTAGTCAACACAATAAATGGTAAAAGTCAAACAACAGGGCTTGAATAGGTTTTTAAGATCATGACTTCCCATGGCCAAGTACAGTGGATCACTTTAATATTTGTGTCTTCTGTTGCCCCAAAGTACACAAATCACAGTCACTGCTGTAACAGCCAGTAAAGGTCCTTTAGAAAACAATTGTCTTCTTCAAGTGAATCCTGGGATTTCTTTTAAGCAGCAAGAGTTCAGCAGACCTTCTTTTTGTTTAGAAACATGAATGCTTTCCAAAGTCAAAGTCACAAAAAGAAGGTACAGTCCACCAACTTTCTCTGTTACAGTACTGAAAAATGCACTGTGGTTTCTTGATCGCAAATAATTTTGGAGAAATGAATTTAACAAAGTACAGGAATTATTTACTAAAGTATATTATGAACTTTATGGAATGTTTGTCAATGTAGGTAGTGTTTGGCATTTAGAAAGGGGAAATAATAAACTATTTGAATTAATACAAATCCTACAATTTTATTTTTGGGCCAAAAAATGTTGCTGAAGAGGTCTAGATTCAAAAACTACTCAGGAATTTAATCATCGAACATTTCAGCAACCCTCCGCCTAAATTAAAGTGGTTGCTTGAAGGCAAATTCTACCTGGCAGATTTCAAAGGTTGGGGTGCATGGATCATAAATCATACAATGGGCTTTATTCAATTGCTTTAGATTGAACCTGCTATCCCCCCAAGCTCCATTTTAAATGAACAAAAGCAATAAAAAAAAACTATAATGTGAAATAAGCATGCTGCACTCAAAAATAATAATAATAAAAAAATCCCTCCCAGTCAGTTGGGTTGTGCACAATTTCAAGTGCAAGTCAAAGTTGCACAGATCTACAGATTATTTAGAAGCCATTTTGTTTGCAATATTTTAAATTGCCATGTGGATTTTACAATGCAGGTGGTCCTCGACTTACAACTGGTTGCATAGTGACTGTTCAAAGTTTTGCAGACTCCCAAAAGATACTTGTGACCCAGATTCAAAGTTCTGATGGCCGTCTGTCCATCCATCCCCCGTCACACAATCTCATTTTGGGCACTCGGCAACCAGCTCACATTTACGACCATTTGCAGCTTCCTATGGTCATGTCACCTCAATTTATGTTTTTTGCCAGAAACCAGTATTTATTTCCAGTCTAGAGTAAAAACCACCTATTGCTTTGCTCAACATCCATGGCATTTGCTTAACAACCATGGTGTTTGCTTAATGACTGCAGCAGTAGCTTAACATCCACTATAATAATGTTGTAAAATTGGGTCATGACTTATGCCTGACTTATGACAGAAATCTGGGGCTCCACTACAGTTGTAAGTCAAGAACTACCTGTACTATTTTCCATCTTGGGTTTGGGAACATGACAGCATCCTACATATCCTAACTTCAGAAAATACATGTTGTAGGTGATAGTCAGGCGGAGCCCGAATGCGGTGTCAAATACATCATTAGTTTGGGGTTGCTACGCTGCAACAAGAGACCTAAGTCCTCCCTCCCTCCCTGCCCTCCGTGAATTCCACTGACTCTTATCTAGCACCAATTTGCCTTGGCCATCAGTAGATCAGATTCTTGTGTATAGGTAGCATATAATAAACTTATAGTGCTTTGAACCTGACTCTTGTTCCTGATTACTTTCACCTGACCATGTACTGTAACAGACTCTAAGAGAAGCATGTCTTATATATCATATATAAAGTCCAAAACATTGTTTTTCATTCAGAATAACAACTCAGGACTATGTGTATATACAATAGGCAGTTTGATATAGACGTGAAGGTGCTAGGTTAGAAACTGGGAGATCATGAGTTCTACTCCTGTGTTAGGCACAAAGTCAACTGGGTGAACTTGGGCCATTCACTCTCTCTCAACCTTAAGGAGGCAGCATTGGTAAACTCTCACTCCCAAAATCTTGCCAGAAAACTGCAGGGATTTGTTTAGGCAGTTGCCAGGCGTCAACACTGTCTAGAAAGTACACACAAATGTACACACTACATACAAGAGATCAATGAACTGAAAACCACACACAATTTATTCCAATAGTATAGGTTTACTTGAATAATTTATGCCACTCCTTTCTGTAACATACTCAAAACCATACAAAACCATACAAATTTGTACAGATAAGACTTATTGTAAATAAAAGCAATAATAGGTGGAAATTTAGCTGCCCATTAAGAAATTAGTTGACTTAGAAATTAGTTGAACAACAGTAGGCAGCCCAGAAAAAATAAGATTTTCAATTAAAATAACACAGTAGAAATCAGGATCTAATAATCACTGAACTCCTGGAAAATGCAAAACACATTGCAAGCAGCTCCTCTGTCCCATGATTTTGGTATTGTTAAATACACACTAATAACTTGAAGCATATTAACGATTTCTGCCCACATTGTCACTCACAGGCTCATGCAGGCAGGACATGTGGGAACAAAAGAAGACAAGGAGACAGCAGCAGAGAAATGGGCACACAGCTAGAAAAACATCTGCTGGTTTTACTAAAAATACTATATGACTTGTACCAAATACACAGTGACGACTGACGTTTAAAGGAGATCCTGCCCCATCATTTGGATAGAAAATGAAAAGTTTAGATTCCTCTTCCACCTACTCCTGCCATGTGATGTTACAGCATCTCAAAATAGACCAACCAGAAACAAATCAACAGCCAACGGTATTTCTCTCTTAAAACCCCAAATTCTCTTGGTTCCATGTTTGCAAAGCTTTGTGGAATTGATTGCCTAGCTCCAATCAAGATTTTTTTTAAATGCAAAATCTTTCAGACACCATAAAAATGGTTTGTGTTCAGCATGAAACAGAGTTTGAAAGAGCTGATTTTTTATCCAGTTGCTATAAATTACCATATAGCAAAAATGATTATCATTGGCTAGTTTACTATTCTATATATTATAGAGGCTAATTAAAATTCCTATCTTCAAAAATATCTCCATCATGGCCCCAGTAACAAGCAGTAGCCTGTCATCTGTAATTAATAAAATGCAAGTTTGTACATACGATCTGATGTAACTTAGAAATCAAAACAACAGGTTTCCATTTTTGCTCTTGAACCAGCATGATAAATCTCACCACTATGATATTATCACTTAGATTTTTTACAAATCCTTAATCTGCTGAGCAGATTGATGACACTGGAGGCAAATATGTTTGCAGTTCATTACAGTTATTTTCCAAGGGCCAATAAATTTGCAAGGTTGGATGTGCAGTTATTTTTACTATCTGTAACAAAGTCTTCTTTGCTTTTTAAAATGACCCTTCAGTTTTTCTATACTGAACACAAATCAGCAGAATAACATATGTTTCACGGCTACTTAGCATAAACTGCAAAGAAGTCTCAAAATAAATCAAAGCTAACTTTCTTTCAAGCTAGACAATAGTTCCCATAGATAATTAGAAATCTGAGAAGTACAACCAAATTAATTTAAGAAAATACTTTGGAATACTTTCAGACCAAGTTTAAAACACCAGAGCACCACTGAAATGGTGGTGCATTATACATGTATACTGACTATATATCAATCATGAGAATAAAAAAGACAATAAAAGTTTTTTTCCAAATAATGTTCTTGCACGTTTACCAACTAGTCTTTCAAAAACCAATCTCATTTTATTTCAAATTAAGTAAGTCACCATAAAATATCCTATGACAATTGAAAGGGTCAATCCATATAGTCATATGAAAAAATAAGTGCACCGCACAAAAATGAGTAGGAGTAGGAGTAGGAATAGAATACTTTATTGGCCAAGTGTGATTGGACACACAAGGAATTTGTCTCCTGTGCATAAGCTCTCAGTGTACATGTAAACAACAAAGTGTATAATCATAAGTTACCAACAGGAGAAGGCAGTAGAAAAGATGAGAAGAATAATAGTAATACAGCCATAGTACGTGGGTAAATATCCTTAGGCATAAGACAGTGCTGTGGGAATTGTGTAAAGGTGTTTAGCGGAGTGATGGCATGGAGGAAAAATTGTCTCTGTATCTAGTTGTATTGGCATGCAGTGCCCCATAGCTGCATCCTGAGGGGAGGAGTTGAAGCAGTTTATAGTATGACCAGGATGTGAGGATGTTTGACTTTTATAATGTATTTTAACATATAATTATTTGATCTTCATTTCAACAATATTGACAGATGAGATATAATAAGCAATTTACATCATTTATATTTTGTAAATTTCACATGTAGAAAAGTAAGCATATCACTACCTCAAATATTTAAAATTGGTATATGGGAGGAACCTATCTTACTGAGAACCTCAGTTTTTTTAGTTTAAATTACACTTTGTTGTTGAAGTGTATAGTATCACCATCCCTGCCTTCTTTTGGGATGCTTTTTGGCTTCCCAGTCTAGTCTACAGATCTGATTATCTTCCACCTAAATATTAACCCAGCCAAATCCTACTAAGCTGCATCAGTTGCTGAGAATGCCTTGTAAATAGGGGGAGAAGCTTTTCCTCCTTCTCTCAACATATTAAATCTAGGATGAGAAACTGAACAGTGAAAGACTAACTGTAGACAAAAGGAAGTACTTCTTTATACTACACATAATTAAGAAGGATACTTCACTAACACAAAATGGAGTGATGCACAGTAATTTGAATGTCTTGAAATGGGAATGAGAAAAATGCACAGGCAGCAAGATGATCAGTGACTATTGGTAGAAAATATTTATTTAGATGCTGTTTCTGGAGAGCATGAGTGAAAAGAAGCTATCACAGCTTAAACACATAGTGTGCCATACTGGGAACAGAACAGTGGAGTAGGACATTCTTGCCATTCACAAAAAAAACCAAAACCCCGTGCAACTCGAAATATTATTTGATTACACCAACTTGTGGTTATCTAATGAAATGCCTTAAACCTAACGTTTAAAAAAAAACATCCTGGGAGATGTAATTCTAAGCAAGATATGCAATATTCTGAGGATACTGTTAGTTTCAAGGGGGCAGTGAATAATGGACTAATGCTGTGAACCTAACAAATACATATGGATTGTTAAATCATTACTAATATTAGTCTCTATTTCCTGGATGACAAAAGAGGCATTCATTCATTCCATTATAGTCAAAAGTCTGGTTACTAGGCAGAGAGATCAAGCACCTATTAGGAAAACAGATAGTGGTGCTTTTAAGAAGGCCAGCCTAGTGCCTGGGATCGATACTCAGTTAACTGTCTTTGATAATGTAGGAGCAGTGGGATAATATGAACTTTGTTCCTTGGGTTGAACAAGGAAGTTGTCATATAAGCTTTGCTCTCTATATCCAAAGGATTTAGGTGTTACATATTAAGAAGACATCCACATTCCATTGTTAGATAACTTTGATTGACACCACCCTATCAAACCTGTAGTTTTACAATACTTTCCATTCAAGTTTTTTTTTGTATTTAAATGCTACAAATTATTTTAAGAAAAAAAACAGTCTTGTACAATAATTTGTTTCCATCCTCTTCTTTTGTATATCTAAAAATATACTTTCAGGATAAGAGTTCAGAACAATAATTCAAGTTTATCTACGCTAGAAAAGAAGTGAAAATTAGTTATGTTGGATTGTTGTAATGGTCTATGACCAAATAAAAATGTATTGACTCGTGGGTTTGCTGTAAAATAAAATCTCCTTTAAGTTGTGCTCTATGTATGTATGCATCCATACAATTTTCTTAAAAGAACACAGACATCTTTGGCCACTGCCTCTTTTCAGAACATTTTTAACTTCTCAGTTTAGCCTACAGACCTAGTATTTCCTTGTAGTCTCCCATCCAAAAGCTGTCCAGCCCAGCCCTGCTTAGTTGTTTGAGATCAACCAAGGTAAGCAAGATGCTGGGCTGCATAGCCATTGTTCCCATTTTATAGCTGATTCAACTATGATCAAGAAAAAATAATGCTTAAAGAGCTTGCCTTCAGGCCAAGGTGAGTTCATCTGTTTCCTTTAAATAATCAGATTTAAATTACAATATGCTTCCCAGTCTACCATAGCAGATTTAGAAAGTATGTGAAAGAATGAGTACTGGTCTGGCAACATCCATACTTTTAATAATATCTCCCCTGCTAGATAAAATCCTGGTGACACTGGATCATTAGTTCTGGATTCCAAATCTGTATTCCAAGCAATTTAGATTTTCAACAAAGAAACTGCAGATACTCACGGTTTCATTTTTAGTCGATGATACCAAAGATTATCCAGAACACAGAAATCAAATTATCTGTACCCTTACAGCTTTGACAAAATAATGATCCTCCAAATCATTAGCTATGAAAATCTGTTAATCATTTTGTTGATGAGGTATATTTCATATCTCATAGTCTGACCACAAGCTAGTAGTTTGAGCCAAATTTGAAGCATAGATTTAAAATATTTAATGGATGTGATTAAAGGAGCACAAAACAATCAGAGAGGTAAAGATTAATGAAATATTTTCTGATTAACTTCCAGAGAGATCTTCAAATATACATGAGCTAAAAATAGAAGGCAGAGACTCTAGATATTTATACAATATAACAGAATATGACTAAAATGAAATATTCTGATTTAAGATATGATTATTTGGGATTATATATACAGAAAAGCACCAAATGTGACTTCAAAATGTTTAAACGACCAGGTACACACGTTATTTTTATCTTTTATTACAACTGCCTCCCCATACATACTACCCCCCTGCCTCATAGTCTTCAAAACTAAGTAGGTTTATTTGAGAAATAACATAAGTACTTCTAATGTCAATGTCCCAATAAGGAGAATTACAGCAGGTAATCATACTTCCCACATTATCTTAGCCATTCAGTTTATTTCAGCATACCTCATAATTAGCTACAAAAAAACTAAGCAGGGCAAGAATAGTTTTCAATTATAAAGGTGCAAGGTAACATTAAAGAGATTACATTTGCACACCTGGACTATGGGACATTAATTCACTGGTAACAGTAGCTCACATACTTCTACTGACAAGTGAAAGGATCATTCATCCTTTCGCTTTAGAATGTTCACTTTTCTTGCAATCAAGAACAATGCTCATACCAGCGCAAGTAATTTCTTCAATTTTTTTTAAAATTTGCTGCCCAAACTGGTAATCTGATACGAAAGCGGCAATGTATACTTTATCATTTAATCAATATTAAATGTAATATCTTCCATAAATAGCAACAAGCCAACAGAAAGCAGTCAGATGTCAGCTGAGGCCAAGTTGAAAATAAAAGTGAGCTAGTATGCTCTTTTTAGCATTGCTCTTGAATTCCCACCTCCTCACCATAAGCTAACTTTGCTGACAGAACCATATTAGGAAGTCTTTCCATAGTGAATAAAACTTATGCACAGAAACAACAGATCCATCAGATTATTCCAGAATAAGAAGCCAAACATAGATACAAAATCTGAACAATCTTGGATGTTTTTACAAATAAAATAACACTCTATATAATTACTTTTCTAATTCTTCAAATGATGTAGCCTACATAAATACTGATAACAGAAGCATTGCAGCTATTTTAATATGCCATACTGTTAAAAAATTGCCGCAGTGAAAAACTAAAGCATTTTCATAATCTCGTGAAATTTCAAATTTGTTATTTTTAAAAATTCTATTATGTATATTTGTCCAGTTATTCCTTCAAACAAATATCCAAGGTAATTTGTTTCAAGAAACTATAACTCAGAACCAAAAGTTTACAATTAACACTTTCCTGATAAAAGCGTGCCTTTATATATTTTTATCAGAAAAATATTCGGTCTGTTCCTTTGAATCTTTTCTCCAGAGAATATGTACATACAAAAAAAGGAACTTGCTGAAATATCCAGAAATTAAAAATCTGAACATGCCACATGTTCTGCCACATGACAGACTTACCAAGTGAAATTATTTCGTAGCAGTATTACTTTGCATTAACTATTCAAATTTACATGCTATGTCAGCCAACAGGCACTAGAATTTCAGAATTCTGTGGTTAGTCTTTCCCCTTATAAGGATTTTAGTGCAACTGTATTTCATGAATCTGAGAAAAACGTATACAGATAGTCCTCGACGTACGACCACAACTGAGCCCAATTTTTGTTGCTAAGTGAGACATCTGTTAAGTGAGTCCTCTTGGCAACCTTTCTGTGGCAACCTTTCTTGCCACAGTTGTTAAGTGAGTCACTGCTGTTGTTAAGTTAATAGGTGAATCTGGCTTCCCCATTGACTTTGCTTGTCAGTAGGTGGCAAAAGGCGATCACATGACCCCAGGACACTGCCAGGTATCTGAATTTTTGATCATGTGACCATGGGAATGCAGCAGTGTGAAAAATCATGTCACTTTTTTAATGCTGTTGTAACTTCAGACAGTCACTAAATAACCTATTGTAAGTCGACAACTATTTGTACTGTCTGATGTGGGGGGAAAAAGTGAAGTTTAAAATTCCCAGTCAGCCACAAAACTCATTAAATATTCTTGGGCAAATTAGAGTTATTACAAAGTTAAATGAATTTACAACTTAAGATTTGATTTATATTAAAAATACTTATATTACACTCTGAAATATTAAGAATATGCCATTGAAATAACATTGCAATCTGTCAAATTAAACTGCAAGAACAGAAGCAACAATGACTTTCTAGGCAATACAAAAAAATTTAAATTGGAAAAAAACCTAATAAAGATAGAGGAATTGGTTAAGATATGAAAAAAATGGAACTATTTGTCATTTTGCAATGCAGCCAATCCCAGAAAACTCTGGGTGATATACAGTAATACACAAAATAAAAATACATAATCATAAAACCCAAAAAGCTAATATAGGACTACTTGTTGAAAAAAATATAGACTTGGGTTGCTTATACAATAATAATAAGGAAGGCTGCATGTGTCTCTCCAGGAAGAGTTTTCATAGAATCATAGGGTTGGAAGGGACCTTGGAGGTTATTTAATGCAACCCCCTGCCCTTTAATAAAGTGTCAAACTTGCAAGATAGTCCAGACAAGAATCACAGCCAGATAAACTAATTCTCCTTTATTATAAGGATATAGCGATAGCAATATCACTTAGGCTTATATACCGCTTCACAATGCTTTACAGCCCTCTCGAAGCGGTTTACAGAGTCAGCATGTTGCCCCCAACTATCTGGGTCCTCATTTTACCCATCTCGGAAGGATGGAAGGCTGAGTCAACCTTGAGCCTGGTGAGATTCGAACTGCCAAATTGCAGACAGCTGGCAGCCAGGAGAAGTAGCCTGCAGTCCTGCACTCTAACCACTGTACAACCCCCAAAGGGAAATAAAAATTTCTGTCTTCTTACTATCAATGACATATATTTATAGAATTCTTGAAAATCTGAAAGTACTTTTCTTCTTGTCATGCTTATAGCCCAAGAAATTAGGGAGGTCCTTTCTGAGATGATTGTCATGCCCACATTCCTGTTATGAGCTAAGCTGACACTTATCAGATTGTTATCCTGGCTTTAGCTTTTCCCTGCCTACCAAGATAATTTCCACATACCATTGCATGAGTTGAGGGTTGCCAGAGAGAATGCCTGTTGTCTAAGTCCACATCTCATGAAACAGATGACTCTCAATAGGTCCTTTTTCAGTGATTGCATCAATTGGGCAAATTCAATCTTGGGAATATGTTGCCTGATAAAATCCTGATATTGGACTATATATAGCTTTAAGATAATCACCAGCCCTTTGAAATGGACTCTGAATTATTGCTACACATTTGCATTGGCTATAGCTTCCAAGGAATCTCCAAAAGCAGCCTCATATACCACATGCCACAACATGCTCATATACCACATGCTAGCTAATTGGCTATTGATCAGGGTCTGAGTTAACTAAGGTCAGAACATTAATGTGGCTCAATTTCAGTTATAATTGGTGCACTAACCCAAATCAAATGAAAGCCACACTGCCATGCTTTTCAACTGTTGTTTGAAGATAAAATGAAAGTACAAACAAATTCTTAAGTCATCTTCACAGGAATGCATAACCCAAAGTAACTACTAGGATTGGTGTTATTGTTACTACCACTGTCCTGTCTTAATAGGATCTGAACTTATTTTGTCCCCAGATGCATAAACACTTTATGCTGGTTCAGCATCTTCAGTTTAGTGCACAACAGTATCAAATATTAGCAGTATACTTACAATGACTTGCTCTTAAGCAAATAAATTTCTCTCTTCTGGTTTCATGAAGTTAGTAAACAGCATGGAATAAAACA
Organism: Oxyrhabdium leporinum; assembly: GCA_032468155.1. Lineage (NCBI taxonomy): Eukaryota > Metazoa > Chordata > Lepidosauria > Squamata > Cyclocoridae > Oxyrhabdium > Oxyrhabdium leporinum. Next base: position 14,493 of record JANHFL010003879.1, on the reverse strand, counting down.
GAGCCCTATATGACTCCTTATTGGAACTCTCTTGGAGTCAATTTCTTTCTTCGATAACACCTGACTGGAATTACACACTTAAGAGGGAACCATTGCAAAGTTATGCCCCCTACTCCCAAAGCTTATAGGCAATTTAAAACAACACCACAGTTGATAGTATTTGTATGATATGATATGAGGGAATGACCCTGGGATGTAAGAGGAAGAGCTGCAGATTAGACAATGGTCAGATAAGAGGCAGATGAGCCCAAAGAAGGAATGGGGTGTGTGGCAAACACTTCAGAAGGAACCTTCCTTAGTTTCTTGAATTACAAAAGCAAGTTGGGGGGGGGGGGCGGCATGCTTTCAGACTTGCAACATTATGTTAATACCATATCACTTTACAATAAAGATAGAGCTAGTACTTCTCAAGTTGGACCCTTTCCTTTCAGGCTCTCTGAGGCTCAACCACCTTCTCTAAAATAGGAAGGTTGGAGACTTTATGAACATTGTCCAAGGAGAATCTTGAGAAGGGGGAATATCACCTCTTTCAGAGAGGGACAGCCTTCTTTGTCAAGAGAAGCATTTACTACCACATGGCTCCAACTACATACCCCTCTCTAGCAACCTTGATCAACCAGGAAATGCAAAAATCTCACAACTGGTATGGTTGCAGTGTCCCAAGGTCATATGACTGCCATTTGCGACCTTTACCTCCAACTTTCAAATTCAATGGGGAAGCTGGCAAAATTGTAAATAGTGATCATGTGATACAGGATGCAAATTCTTTTCCCTTACTAATCGTAATTCTCATGGCTCTCATGGAATATACAGCATGAAAGAAAATAAGCAAATGAAGAACTACAGTTTCTAAAACATTAAAGTGCTTCTAAAGTTTTTATGTGTCAGGAAAACATTAAATGAAAGGAGGTAACCGTTAATAAGCTATTTTGATTCAGTAAAAGTATCTTGTTTGCAAACTTTAGACTATGGAACAAGTACTCATAATAGTTTCCTGTTTTCATTCGTTCTCTGTGCTACAAAACAACGTTATAATTAAAAACTGTACTTATGTTTGTCTATGTGATTTTGGAAAAATTAGACTCAATATTTGACACATATAATGTATGTTTAAAGCATAAATCTTTCATGGCAATAAAGAACTCCTAGTAGAAAATATTGCCACAAAAGCCTCTTTCCCTCTTATATACAATCAAATCTAATTGTTTAAAAAAATCAAACATTTTTAATTATAATGAATAGTAATTATTCCTAAATTGTAAAAGATGTAGAAGCAGCAATGACTAGGGATTTTTTGTACAATCTATTTTAAATGTCTATCCTTTTCTCATTTGTATATAAAGAGTCTATTTTCAAATGCCCTGTACTTCTTTCGACATAAAAGGAATAACCAAAGATTCAAAAAACTGAAAGTATATTAAAAACTATTACTTGAACAGTTGGGCAAATGGATTTTTTTTCAAATTCCAAAAATATTGACAAAGCAATATTTTATAGAAAGTCTTCTGATATCGCTGATCAGCTACAATACATATTCAGGGAAGTCTGCAATCAAAACACAACAAAAATTCCTTATCACAATTATTTCATAGCTAACATATTGAGGCAGGAGAAGCAAAAGAACAAATATGCTCGAAATTGTTTTCAATTTATTAAGTGCCTAACAGTCAAAACTTTAAGAAATGTTAAAAAACAGGATATAGTTTTTGTCTTTAACTTCAGGAATGATAACCCTGAAAGATACACTTTGTGTATCAGAGACACTGTCAAGATTTCCATTACAATAAGGAAGTCTCATGTATTCTGTGTCTAAATTATCAATGTCTCAATAAGAATGGAATACTAATAGAGACAAATACATGGCCATTTCAAATATTTTACAAGAAGCCTTTTTTAAAAATGCATGGACCCAGCTTATGGTCACAATACAATTGCAGTTCAAGCTATTTTATTCATTTTATTTCTTAAATTTATATTCTGTTTTTTCCCACAGGCACATTTATTTTATCACATTTTGAAACTACTCATCTCCTCAGCCTGCAGAAAGAGGCTACAAGGAGATCTCAACAAGAACTTTATTGGACAGGCTTCACTGAGGGGGTGAACTTGAACCTGGGTCTTCCAAGTTGTAATTTGACAACTTAACTACAACATTGACTATTACTTCAAAAAATTATGTCCAATCCCAAGGGAAAAAAACCTTGTTGTATTTAAAGTATTCCTATATATGTCAAACGCATCTGGCCTAAATCACATTTTTGCCCTTTCAATCCTTAACTCTGTACTGCCTTATAAAATAAACATAAAATATTATTCACTCAAAACTAAAAACCAATCTGCTTTTGTCCAAACCATCAAAACTGATCTCTCTATAACCACTTGATTTAAGACAATTCGTTATGCTTCTTTTTATATCAAAAATTTTCCCCCATAGTTAAATTATACTTTTAGTGCTTTTCAAAAAGACAGCAACTATGGTACTTCGCTCCAGTTTACTGTAGTAGTGGATAAAATAACAAGGAGTTAATTTCAAATATAACACTTGAATATGACGTCTGAGAGCTTCTTTTTCTTCAAGTTGGAAAAGGAAGTCCAGAAAGAAAACAGTCTAATCAATGTTTGATTAGCCTATGTTACCGAATCATTCACACCCTCCACATTCACCATTTATGAGTTTCAAGGTTCAGGCAGTGAAAAAAAAACAATTGCTTTTGCCAGAACAGAATAAGGACAGATATTCTGCCTTATTGATATTTTATTAAACTTGTATTTCATATTTCCACCAGGAATAGGCAAATAATAAATAAAAATAACATTAGAATTTTAACTGTTCAGAAGTTTAGTTCAACACTTCATTGGGCCTTAGTCATATTTTCATTTACTTCTTGCTCTAATTCTGGTACCACCAAGTATATTTAATTAGTAAAGTAGACAAAGTATCATTAGCACACAGGTTCAGGACTACAACAGCAAAATGTAGCTACTATCCTCCAAGTCAGCATTAATAATCTTGCCAATATATAATTAAACTTTACAGGTTGAAAACCTGCATTTAAACAAAATGTACATGCTCTTTAGTTAAAAATACAGGGGTGGAGTGTCCAATCCAAATATCCATTACAGAAGGGGGGAAAGGCATTTTTTGCCAATTTCCCCTTCTGAGGATCAGTCCTAAGAAACTGTGAGACACTTTAGTATGAGAGTCAAACAGGGTAGTCAGATAAAGATGAAATAGACTGAAATAATATTACTACTCATTTCCTCCAGTGGAAACCCTAGCAATAAACCCCTTGATAAACCCCTTCATGATGGAATGCTATAAACTTACAATGGTGCCATAAAACTTCACCTCTCTAAAAGAATTTAAAATTTTGAATTACAATGATAGAAAGGATCCTGCCAAGTACAGCCTTGTTACACAATTTGCAGATTTACAGGAAGACAAAAAAAATCACAAGGAAACAACTTGGCAAGACTTCTGAGTTACTGAGAAATTCAACTATTTCCACATTTTGCTTTTTCCCAGTTATGACCAATATTTGATGCAATATTGTTATTCAGAAAGCCCCAAATAAACATTTTAAAAAAAGGAAATGTAAACTCTGTTAAAGAACTTTTCTGTAGAAGATGTCCCACTACCAAATTCCATATGTTCAGTCAAAAATTTTCTTCCCAACTCTGGAATTAACAGTGAGATATAATTGTGCCGCACAAGGAGCATAATAAGAGGAAAGATCCCAAGTTTGTTTCACCATTAAGAATGTGACAAAGGTATTAAATTGATAGTATGTTATCCATAACTATCAATTATGTGCATACAATACAAATCAGTATCCAGACATTTTGCTCAACAATCAAGTTTAAAACTTAAGATGCCCTAGATTTGCAGTAATCATGTTTAAAACCCATTTGCACTAAACCTATATTAAATAACTATTTTGAAAGAATCACAAAGTTCTAAAATCATTGATTGCCTTTTTTTAAACTTCAAACTTGTCACTAATTTCTGTACTGAAGAGGTAAGAAGTAAGAGTGCTCTTGTTAACAGGACATGATGCACATACTCTAGCTTTCAACTCAAGTAAATCCTCAGACATGCAAATACAGAAAATCCCAGGTACCCATTTAGTCTTTGACATAAACTGATTTGGTTAAATATCTAAATCATGCAAAAACCTTAACAGGATATTGTAAATTCAATACAAAAATAGCACGAATATATCCATATTAATATATTATGTTAAATTTATTATGTGGGACTACAATAGATATACATTTACCTACAAATACCAAAACTATTATTAGAAGTGACTTGATAGAACACAATACAGAAATATATATTTTAAAAAAATCAAATAACGAGAATGTAAACCACCATGAAAGAAATCATCAACATACTACAACTAATAAGACTGTTGGGAATTAAACATCAACTTCTAGGCCTTAATCTTACTTCTTTCCCATATATTAAAGTAGAATAACTACAAGGAATAAATTAAAGCAATGAGATGTTGAGTAATACTGTAAAATTAATGATCAATATACCTATAAATGATAATAGTACTGTTTAAAACAAAAAGTACAACAGCTTACAATTAAATGTTCACATGTATTCAAGAGATATCAACCATTTGATAGCATAAGGTTTTCACTTGCATGTTTTGAGAAAATATGGATGAAATATGGATGGCTTTTCAATGTGAAGTCTGAATAAGCAATGCAACCTTTATACATTTACATAAAAGTCTGACTCAGAATTGCAATTTACGCAAATTAGAGTATATTCTATCTCTACAGGTTGACATTCGTATCAAACAAGATCTACTGTTTGTTTCTGTTCCTGTAACCAACTACCCGATACAATTAGCAAGTCTTACATAAAGCTTCTCAGAAAAGGCGGTTATGGAAATCGATTTCTTCCTAGCTTTATTAATCCAATAACAGACTTACTCCCCTGCCCCCCACACCTTCTTTTACCTTTCCGGGCTTATTACAAAACCGAAACTGCACATGAATTACCTTTAGAATTTCATTTTTAAAAGTCCAGATATTTTTGCAGCCTAATAAAACAAAGACGTTATCCAGAAATTTTCTCTTTAACAATAACAAACGAAGCCACAGGAAGCCCAGCTTTCTTTCAGAGAGCCCACGTTTACTAAAAACATCACCCAAGCAAGCTGCAGATTGAGACACAAAGACACCGAAAGCATTCCACTTCCCACTCCACCCTCTACGAGTATATTTCATATAATACTTGTTTTGTTAAGTCAGCCAGCCTAAAGGTTTTCCCCTTTAGCCATAGCCCAGCAGAACAGCTACAAGAGCGTTAATTCATCTCCGTTTCAGAATCTCCCTGGTTGACGTAGACCGTCCTCCAGGAAGTGCTCCAAATCTGGCTTTTCCACAGAGCTTCGTCCAGACAAGTTTCCAAGTTTCCCAGGCGGGGGGGGAGGATTTCCACCACCCCGTCCTCCCTTTAAGAAAAAGGGAAGAGAACTGCGGCCCGTTTCCACTGCGGACAACCCCCGCTACCCATCCACCCCCACCCCCAGGCAGGGATTCACAGAGGTTGACCTTCACCTCGACTCTCCAATCCACCCTTGACCTTTGCAAGCCATCCTCCGCTGCCTCAGCCGAAAGGGAAGCCCTCCAGCAGTCTCGCCCTTCCCAGGCTCTGGAAAGCAGGTGCGAGCGCCTGGCCAGGGAACAGCCGAGCGGCTCTTGATTGTGGCGCCCGACAGCCGTCTTCCGCGCTGTCTGTCTTACACCCGTTCGAGTAACAAAGAGCCAGGAACCGAAGCGGGGGGAAGAGCGAGAGAGGGAGGCGCCTTCAAGACCCTTCCACCCACGCCGCCGAGACACTCCTCCTCCTTGCAAGCCAGTCGCCACCGAGCCACTCACCCAGCGGCCGCGGCAATTTCGGCTGGTTCAGAACTCGGCAGCTGCTTCCCCGGAACCGGGAACCCGGGTTACTGCAAGGCCTGCGTGCCCTTGGCTGCCTGGCACTGGGAACGGCGGGGGGAGGGGAACGGAGCCGTCTCCTCCTGCCGCAGGAGCTCGCGGCCGCTGCAACCAACATTCACGGCGAAGAGAGCCCTCCCCGCGCGCCAAAGGGGAGGCCCGGCCACGGAGCGTCCCGCGTTCGCCCGAAACCCTGCGCGCGAGAAGGCGCCGCTTCCTCTTGCTGCCGCTGCCGCTGCTTTGCCCTCCTACTCCCTTCAACTCTGCTGCTGCTCTCCGGCTTCGTCGCTGCCAGAAGCAACAGCCTGGCTCCGAGCTGGCTCCGCCCACTCTGTAGCGCGAGCGGGGCCTCACGCGCCGGGCCCGCCGAGGAGGAGGAGGTGGGGGGAAAGGAGGCGGCCCTTAAGCGCGCGGGTTTAAAGGGCCGGTGAATGGAAAGCAAAAGGCCGGAGTGAGAAGCTGGAAAAAGGGAAGGGGCGGGGGAAGCCGTGGCCGAGGCGGGGCCTCGCCAGCTAAGCAGCCAGCTCCTCTCTGCACGTGGACTGCCAGCCTTGCTGCACGCTGCTACTTCTTCCCCCCACCCCGCTCCGTCTACCACCGACTAGGTAGGTCCCCGCGGCGGCGGTGGGTGGAGGAGGGAGCAGGTTTCCTTCACGAGTATCGAGGGTAAACCAAAGAAAGCGGGGGTTTTTACTCGGCGTGAATTGCATGCCCCGTTTTGCTTCCTTTTACATTGCGACGTTCTCATAACGCATTCTTCCTCCCTTCTCTTGTCCAAGGTAAGCAAAACCTGGGAGATGCCCTTTACGTGAATCTGCATCGACTCGGGAGAGGTGTTTTTCAGTGCAAAATAGCGTGGTACGTAGCTGACACTCCAAACTTGGGTTTTGAAATCTTCCCAAGGATTTCTCCTATCATTTTAATCCCAACCCTGGTTGGGGTTTTGTTTTGTTTTTCTGTCGCTTCCGTTCCGCGAGGAAAAAAAAACCCTTTTGCGAGCTAGAAAACTGGCTTTGGTGTACAGGACTTTCTAGAACACTATTTTATTTTTTTTACTTGTTGCAGCAAAATTGGAATTGGGCCAGTCTAGTTTAGTCTTTCGTCTGCCAAAAATCTTATTTTTCATTCGGGCCTATCTCATATTGAATTGTTTTCATTCGGGCCTATCTCATATTGAATTGTTTTCAAGTAGTATGAAACAGAAATTCGGGGTTTGCTCCAAATCTGGAATAAACCCTTGCATTTCTGCTTCAGATTAGCAGAAATTAAGCCTGTTCCAGATTTTGGCTGACCAAGATAGTGTTAGAGCCCCTCCCAGTGGCATCCACTGCAAGTAATTAGGAAACCAAGATGATTTGTGTGATGTCATGATAGAGAGATGCCTCCATTATATACCTTCTGACAGGTATGCAAGTTGTTACATTGCAAGATAATGATAAGCAAATTTTGTCATATTGCCCCCTTCCTGCCTCAATAGAGGCTCATAAACCCTCCTCCTATCCTTTATCTGCCAAGAAACAGCCATTTGGATGAGAAAGGGAAGCCTACTCTTTAAAATCAGTAGAAATAATTGCCTGTTTTGTTTACTAACTTTGCACTTTTCCAGACAATGAAGATGAACATGAAACAAATGCTAGAAATTTTCCAAACGATTCTGTAAAATGGAAATAAATGTTTTAGTGATGAACGTCTATGGAGATTCTCAGTCATTCAGCTCGTGGTTGTCCCAAAGGTGCTTTTTCAAGAGGCAACTGCACTTTCTGTTTTTTTCTTTGAAGACATTTTGCTTCTCATCCAAGAAGCTTCTTCAGCTCTCAGTTTTAATGATGAACTACGCCATTTTCTGGGTTTGTTAGCATAGCCAGCCATACTATCCTGTCCAGCTCACAGGATCACAATAAGTCTCACCTCTTGCCTGATACTGGCCACAAGCCTGATTGCTTTGGCCACCCTACATTTTTCCTGAAGAGATGGACTCCGCTCCCCATTGTATCCTTTCCTATATTCTGTCATCATAAAATGTGTATGTGTTCTTTGAATTAGGATGAACCTCCTTTCACTGACCTCAATGGGAAGGCAGTTTCTGGTGTCAGGTGAGCTCTAGTTATGCTACCATAAGAGCAGGATCTTTGATTAGAGGGATATAAAATACTGCCTGAAACGTGTTCTTCCCCGAGCTACACCCTGTTGTTGCCTGTCTTGATTGACAGAATGCCTCACCAGCATATTTCACTAATTGTCATGGTGTCCTATCTCAACTTCCATCTCATTCCTTCCTCTCCTAAAGTTTTTCAGCTGACAGATTGTGAATAAATCTAAAACTTCAACAAACTAGTGAGCATAGTCTTTCCAGCATGTGATGATTTCAAAATAGCAAATCATACTATTAGGTGTGATTTCAGTCTTCTCAAAAAAGGACCATGTATCATAAGAGGCCATAGAAATCCGAATGTAGAATTATGTTCTGATGAAATTTTGTTTTTTGTAGATTTGAAAAAAAAATGAAAACTAACCATCATTGAGAGATACTATGACCATACTGTATCCCTTATTATACAATTCTTGTTTGTCAACATTGAGTGAATACCTACCATATAAAAGAATCAGCCGGTAACCAAGTTCTTTCTGCAGCCACAACCACCAAACAAGTTTATTTTTAGCAGTGTGGTCAAAAGATGCAAATATTTCTTACCTATGTATATTTGCCTAAGATAGTATCTTTGTATGATTTTAATTGCTTAAATGAAGGGTGAGTCCTACCCAGAAAACAAGGGCATTCATTTAAGAAAGCCACATCTGAATGATAATATGGCAGATTTTATTTTCAACATTTTTTGATGATTGGTTTTTCTCTCTTTCCTCAATTATAGTTATTATGAGCCAGAAACCCAGCTCAAAACACAGTTCTGAAGAAATGGGGAATTATTGTTAGAACAGTACAAATGAGACATGTGTCATTACAAGCCAATTATACCTTTCAAGGTCAAAAAAGTCTCCCCATTATATTACAGTCTGATTTTCTAAATTGGGGATTGTATTAAGATAGGCTGTAGTACCAACAGCCTCCTTTCAGTAATCCATTCCTCTCACCAAAAGTAAGAGAAATGGATGGGACTGTGAAACATGTATACTACCCAGGAGTGGAAAAAAATGTTCCAACCAATTCAGTAGGCTGTTTGTAATCATATCTCCTTAAGAAGAGCTTAGGTACGTGATGCTTCTGATCTTGGGGAAAGAGACTCAAAGCACTCTTAAGGGAATTTGTATTCATTCAACTACCCAGAGCAAATTATATCAATGAAAACCTGCTGTATTATCAGGTAGTCCTCAACTTAACGACCACAATTGAGCCCAAAATTTCCATTGTTAAACAGTTGTTAAGAGAGATTTGCCCCATTTTATGATCAATCTTGTCACAGTTGTTTAATGAATTACTGCAGCTGTTAGTAACACAGTTGTTGAGTGAATCTGGCTTCAGCGTTGACTTTGCTTGTCAGAAAGTTGCAAAGGGTGATCGATCACATGACCCCAGGACACTGCAACCGTCATAAATACACGCCAGTTGCCAAGCATCTAATTTTATATCATGGGACCGTGGAGATGCTGCAACAGTCATAAGTGTGAAAAACAGTCATAAGTCATTTTTTTCAGTGCCGTTGTAACTTTGAACAGTCATTGAACTAATGGTTGTAAGTCAAGGACTACTTGTATAGTGTTTGTTATGTTGTTTGATTATATTTCAGTCTTTACCAGGGATGCACAACTAAGGGACCTCTATGGCTACAGAAACTTTTCTTTCATTCCCCAGACTATCTCAAATTAGTAATTGGTAATGTGGGAGAATGAAAAATATTAAATACAAGGAGAATAATTGAAATCAGTATTTGATCTCTGTAAATTAAAATAAATGAAATAAAAACTTTTTTGTCTTCATTCAACCCCCTTTGTCTTGTGACTCCACCTGTTGTTTGAGATAGAGACCATAGCATGCTATTCCAAAGCCAAGCAAGGCCTTGGAGAGAAAGAAATTGCACATATCCCTTATTTATTTTATCTACTCCAAGAACTGGCAGTGGCCATCCCTAGCTTCTCTTTCATTCCTATTGGAAGTAATTAAAAATCTAATTTGGACATTTTATATGCAAAGCTCTATCACTGACCTGTAACTTTTCTCAACACAGCCATAGAGTTATGTAGAATGTACTTTTGTTATTCATTTTCTAATTTTTGGAATAATTTTCTATCTGCAATTGAGAACATAAAAGGTTTTTTGTGTGTTTCAATCTGTATTCTGTTTAATCCTCCAAATCACCTTTTTAAAAAAAAATGGTAAATGCATACATAATACATATATAATGGCGTCCTTAATTCCAGCAGTAGTGCAAAAAGTATAGTGAAGCATTGGCTCACAGGAGTAGGCAGCCCAATAAGTTGGATTTAGCATAGGACAAACGGAACAATTACCCAGTGTTCTTACCCATCCAAACCTCAACAGCCTCCAGGCACTGAAAGAGAATTGCAATGGTATCACTTGGTTGGTCCAAGATAGAGATGCATAATTAGGTATTATCAACATACTGATGATACTTGCTCATATTGATGGGTGATCTCCCTCAGTGACTTCATATAGATGTTTGGAGCAAGGAGAAGGTATATAAGCCCCACAAAGAAAGGACCTTGGGCTTGTCTCTCACCACCCACCAGCCCCCAGCTGGGACAAAGAAGAATAATCTACTCCCAATCTCAGCTGGTCCAGAAAGTGCAGTTCTAGTTAGGAAGATTTACTCTAGCAATTTTGTTGTTGAATATCTACAATCTCAAGAAATAAGAGCAAATCTGCTGTTAAAAAGAAAGAGGATTTTTCCTACATTTCATACTGGCAGGTGGTTTCCTAGGCTCTTGATTACAATAAACTGCACTTCATATGCATTTGGCAATCTTTTATACACCAGCTGCTTTCTGGGTTTCACAAACGGCACCTGCAAACATAAATTTGTAACTCAATTGACAGCTGCAGGGCAGATGGGCGCATGGAGTCTTATGAATCTGGAATTGCTACCATTTTCCTAGCAGAGTTTGTATCTTTAATATCAAAATAACAGATCTTTTACAGAAAGTTTCCAGCAATTAAGTGCCATTGTGGGGAAACTTGCTGAATTTCAGCTTGTTAAAACTAAAGGGAAAATTAAGTTAGCTTGCTTTTCTGGAATGCTCTATAAATATACATGACACAAAATGACACATTTGTCTTATATATGTCTTATAACAGAAGGCAGAATGAAGATGATCAATAAATAGAATAATGGAAGAAACTTGATGTGTTTAATTTAACACAAGCGTATGATTTCATTCTAATTAGACCTAAGTGTTACCTATTGAAAATGGTCCCTATATAAACAGAGTCTGTACAGAGGCAGGAAACAGCTGTCTTGTCAGCTAGACAATATGTACCAGGACAGGAAAGTAAAAGTTTAAATACAATAAAAGAGCCACATAGGATTTTGATCCTTTTTATCTTCTTTCTGCAGCAAACGTCATTCCCATCCAGTGATCCAGTGGGGGAGGGAGAGCAGAATACTTTAGGAAAAGACTTAAGTTTCAGAACACAAATAACTCTTTATCATGTTTCCTAAGACAAAAGAAGCTGAAGGATATGCATATGTACATGTTACTCTTGTGTCGCCCGGAGTTCTTTGCAACAGAAAATACTGGTAAAATCCTTCACAGAACTGTCCTGAAGAGATCCAAGGAAATCCTGTGAAAGAGAGATCCTTTCAGCCTGTAGATTCTAATAGCTAATATCTTCTAAGACCTAGTTCCTATCCTCATAATTTTCTTACCCAAATCAATGTTTTGCAGAAGGACGCCAACTTCTATAATTCCCAGTCAGTAAGGGGGCGGGGAGGGGTAGCTCCTCTCAGTTGAGAGAAGGATTGTTGCTTTTGAAAATAGTACCATTTGGTAGAGGTGGGAAAACTAAAGTTTAGAATACTTGCTCAAGTATTGGAATCCTTCAAACTCTGCTTTTCTCACCAGGATCCTGGTGAGTCAGGTTTTTGGCAATTAGGGCTGCACTTTTTAGTATTTTTTTTTCAGTGTCCAAATGCCTTGGTGGATAAACCCTAGGGAATCTACTGGAGAGGGCAGAGTATCAATTCCCCTTTTGTACAGGCATCAAGCACGGAAATCTTATATGTGTGTCTTTAGACTAGCTTTTACTTGGAAGATTGAGAGGAAAACAGTCTCTGTAATTATGCTTTTTGCCAACTGCTACTTTCCACCTTTTGACAAGTACAGTCATTAGGGAGTGTGGGGGCTACAGGCTTCAGACAAAGGAAATAAGCCCTGAATTTATAAAGAAAAGCTCTCAAAGATGCTGTTGTTTTTTATTGTTGTTCTTTCTCACTCATCTACTGTATATACACATATATAAATCCATCTGTGGATAAGCTGAACCCAATTCTCTGGGTGTATAATCTGCAAGTATGTATAGTAGGTTCCTTCGCATTTAATCATGCCCCATTTTTAGCCATATCCTTTAGAACAAGCAAAATGTGAACTAATTCATTGATGAAGTCATAATATAGTATATTTATTTGGGTATTGTGCAACTGTTATTCTGAGAACCCAGTTACACTTTAAATGTAGCATATAGTACAATTGTATATTAAAAGACGTCACTCATCTTTACACATTCTTAATTTTTGTCAAGGATGGATTGGTAGAGAGCATAATCTTGAGCCCTGTTGTTTATCATGTGGTAAATTAAGCTGTATTTGTTTACACTTGTTTAAAAAAGACATACATGACTTTCACTCTACAATTATATGCTTTTACATTGATAATCCTGTTAGATGGGTATGGATAAAGATTCATTACATTGAGAGCAGGCCAGGTGATTCTGTCTAAGTCAGATTTTGGAGAATAACTCGGAAGTTTTCAGAAAATCTGTGTATTGGAGGCTTCCCAATCAAGCTCTTCTACTCCAATACCCTGCTCAAGCTGTGATCCCCTCTCCTAAACTTGAGATTATATACAATTTATATATAGATGACTATTATTTTCATTTTTATTTCAGGTTTGATTTATTTAGAGGTTGCTTATTTTCTGTTTATTTAATTAACTGTACAGCCAGTTTCTATTGCACCACTGGATAGTTGTTATTTGGGGTGATCTCTCTTCATAGCCAGGTCTTCAAACTAGGAGACACTATGGGTACAAGGAGATGGCCAGTTTGAAGGACCCATATTGTCCCACTGCATGGTCTCTTGGAGTACAGGAGCCAGTGGGAGGGTGGCTGCCCAACTAAGCTTGGCCAATAAGCCGCTGGGCTAATCCCTCTTTCTTCCATATTTGATTGCACTGCCAAGAGAATGGCTAGTAAAGCATGTCAGATTGTATCCACACCAATAACTGTCAGGATAAGAGAAGAAATACTTTTTAAACACCAGGACAGCTAAGGGCATCATAAAAGACAGTGTCAGATACAGGTTGGAGACCAAATGAAGATGAAGACGAAGACCCTTAGACTTCAACAACAACAAAAGTTGTGAAGCACATCTGTGCTATGGTTTTAAAAATGACAAAAGGTTCTGTTATTCCCTGCCTCTTTTGCAAATACAGAATCCACAGAAATTCCATTTTATCAGTATACTAGATATTTTTATCCTAGCACGTAAGAGACTCCTTTAAACATCTGCAAAGCAATTCAGTACATAATTATGGGCAGGAAGGTAAGAAAAACACATTTAATCCCTGCAGAGAGAAAGTTAATTTGACTACCAGTTGGTGGATGTAGGGGAAAAAAATCTACATTAAGCTTTCTTTTTATAGCAGAAAGATCATTGCCACACATTATCCTGTACTGTTAATAATTGTACGGTAAGTGAAAATTCAGCAAATGCAACTGTAATATGAAGAGGTCAAAAGTAAGGTTAGCAGAATTCTTCCCTTATTACAGCCATCAACTGCCACCATGCACAAGCCAACAGATAAGGAATAAGCACTGAAGAGCTTTCAAAGGAAGGATTCTGCCCAAGTATCTCAATTCATAGATGAGAACAGGTGATCAAAGAACTGTTTGATTTTATCTTGACTCATGCAGCGTGGCCAGTTATATATCACCTATAGAAGCCAAAGATTACCATAAATATAGGGTACATGTCAATGCGTCAGTGCAAAGCAAGAAATAAATGTAAATACATTCATGAGGAAGGCTAACTTCTAGTTCTTTAGATGAGACATGAATTGGACACCTTCAAATAGAGGGCTGTCTTCTCTAAATTAGTCATCAATCCTGCGTCATTCTTCACTGCGGGAATAGTGAAGAAAAAAATGTTAGGTGCTCATATTATAATGTAGTGTTGTTTTTTTCATTTTTACAGCTCCGTAACTATGAAAATCAATTTTAACTACACATTATAATTGCAGTGTACTATAATAAATCACTGCTATTGTCTGATGCATATTGTACATTATTTTTCTTACGAAGTGTTCTTTATCCTGTACGAAGTGTTCTTTATCCTGAAAAGC
>JANHFL010003878.1:80262-107731 GCA_032468155.1 Oxyrhabdium leporinum | reverse complement strand
ACGGACTGAGGGAAGGATGACAGGCAGGAAAATCCCCCGTTCCCATTTTTCTCCCATTCACCAGCATTCGGAATGGAGGCTTTTTGGTGAACGCTGCCCCAAGAGGCCAGAGGGCTGCAGCTGCAGCCAGACAGTTGCCCCACCCCATGCATCCACGCCACTACTCATGCTGGTCGCGCCCATCCCCTCCAGGCTTTTTGGGGTAGGGGTAATCTTAGGTCCATCCCAAAAAAAGTAGAGTTGGGCTCATTATTGGGGTGGCTCATGTTTTCTGAGAATCATGGTAATTAATTGTATTGATTTATTTATATAGCCACTCATCTCACATTAGGCTACTCTTAACACCACATAATAAATAAAAAGAAAGAATATAAAAACAATAAATATAAATAAAAAAGACCATAATAATAAATATCCTGAAACACTGAAATACAACCCATAGAAAGACATGAAATGGTCCCCTCAACAATGGAGTCACCTAGATAGGTCTCTAGTTCTATGGCAGCCCCATGGCTGCTCACATCACCAGGTCTAAAGGGCCTTCAGAATATCAGGAGGAATGGGGAGAATCAAATCTAACTTTTGGGAAGGAAGAATATTTCACAAGGCAGGCATTGTAACAGAGAAGGCACATCTTTTGGGACCAACTAAATGTAGATCCTTAACTGAAGGTACCCACAGCATTCTCTGCCAGATCAAATGGGGTGGACTTGTGTGAGCAGAGAAAGGCAGTCCCTCATGTTTCACATGCCAGAATTTTTCAACATTTTTCCAAACCATAGGTTCATGTGTTATGTTCACTATCACTTTCTAAGACAATATATTCGGCATCGACCAAATCATAAAGTCATAGCTATGCTTTCTGATTAGCTGCGGGTTAAGATAGCATTTCTCACATTCAGTTAACATATTAAGCCCTAAAATAAATACCAATTACAGGATCAGTACAGTAGGTATTAAATGATATCAAAGACCATAAAAGAATGTATGTCACAGCATGATTTCTAAACAAATTCACAACAGTGAAGAAATTTGCACATACAGGTAAGCTACTTGTATATTGAGATCCCAAAGAACGCCATAAAAATGTAGATTCAAGACTGCTCTGCATGATATTCAAGGTAACCATCACCAAATTATATTTATTCCCTGCCAATGGTGATAAAAACACTTACATGCAGACTTCTTTTCAAATGCTGTATATTTGAAACTTAGAGATAATTAATTTAGATTTTTTGTTCATGTCTGAAACTCTCAGTGGGGCTGACCTTGCCAATCAATCTCCCAAGGAACAGTAAGTTCCTTGTTCCTACCTTATTCTTATCTAACAGCTACTTTGAAGGAATGTAGATATTAAACTTTCCCACAAATTATTCAAGGTCTATAATAGTAGCCAGGATATCATGTACAAGGTCTGCTATCATTCACAAACAAAACCTCCAGAGTTTGGAACATTAGCATTAATTCTTTCACTCCAAACCAAATTTGCAGCGCCATGCAGAATAGTTCATATTAAGTTATTTATCTAAGTATGAGCTGGAACAGAATAAAAAAAAAAGGAACTGTTGAACTACAGTGCTAAAAGCTTCAATCCTTGATAAAAATTCTTGGAAACAAGAAGCCAAATTTAGGTTTCTCTTAGCTTCTTCAATTATCACATTAAAAGCAACATGCTGGCCGAAGTAATATACTTTATAACTAATTTAATCATGAAAAAATAAGCTGATTTCTCATTTTTATCCCAAATTATAATTATATATTATTTTCTAATCATAATTATTCCATCTATCAAATATTGCAGTCCATGCTTTCCATGCACCAGCATACTTTTTGTGGAGGGGGGAGGGAGAGAAAACAGGAAGTAAAGGTTTTAAACCAAGATTTCCTTTATAAAAGTTCAGCTTTTTATCTCTCGTGCTTATTTCAGACAAGAAGAAAAGGTTTGCAGGTTACAAAGAATTCTGAAAAAAATGATTCTAAATTCAAAGTATCAGTCAACTGCAATGCTGTAGTTTTTAGACAAAATTAGACTTGATTGGTGGCAAATGTCCAAAAGACTCAGCAGTAGCTCCTTTACAAACATACTATTTATAATGGATACATTGACACAGAATGACTTATTAAAAAATAGCAAGGTAATATTTTATAGGCATAACAATCAACATTACAATAATTCAGAAAGTACATTTTTGTAGGCTGTTTTACACTCTTTCATTATCAATTCACAAATTATGTGGACTCATAGAATCAGGCAGAATTATGTATCATTCTGCTTAACTGCAACATTGAAACAATAAACAAAATTTTCAGCTGTTTACTGAATAAAAAAAAGCCATCAGATTTTTCTTGTAGATATTATCATTAGCAATTGTCCTACCTGTGCCTTTTAATGTTGGTGTACTTTACTGCCAAGTGCATGCCTAATTAAAAGCAAGTTCTGACATGCTGATTAAAGATACAAAGCTAATGCAATATAGGCTTTATAAATGGTCTTTTGCATTCAGGATTTTGAATAATCAGGAAAACTTTTCCCCTCCCCCCCGATATGTAAAGAATATAAAACCATTCCAAGGTTCAATTTCAAAAATTGCCCAAGTGAAGCATTTCATTTTAAATTTTGCTTGTCTTGATTGCAAGTAGATCTCTCTTCTTAGAAATGTCTGACAAACTATTTAGGGTGCAAAATTATCTTCCAAACCCAGTGGTGGAATTCAATGCTGTTTTTCTGCTGATGGCTGTCCTCCAGAATTAGGGGAGAGTGATTCATTACCTCATAGTTAAAATGCCCTGAGATGGGGGTGCGCTCCAGAGGAGCAATGGAAGTTCTGGTGGAGACTGGTGACAGCAGTGGCGAAAATCCTGTTTTGCTAGCAAAAATTCATTCATAATCCTACAATATCAGATTGGCAAAGATAAATTTTAAGAACTTCAAATTAAAAACCAAATGTTTAAATAGCCATCAAGGAAGTTTAGGAAAAACCTTTAAGACAATGATACAGTTTAATTCTTTTTCTTTAACTTGTTCCTGAATGTAGCCTATTAGCTTGTATTAAAATTCTAAGTATGATCTAGAACAAAAACATATAAACTCATTTTGAAAAGACAAATAGTGCCAATTAGTATTTCAATGTTCTAATTTATTCCTAGGTAGTAGAACTGAATTATATATTTCTCAAAGGATCATGAAGAAAATAACCATATTTATAATTGTAATAGGCTACTGCAATAGTGCAAGTGAAATTGAGATTTCCTTTCTGTTCCGTTTGCCATTAAAATCCTATTAGCTACTATAGCACACCAATTTAAGACTCATCCAACAAAGTACTGTATATCCAATGATATTGACAACTATGCAATTACATGCAATTACGGGAGACTTCATTTTGTTCCGTAGGTGTGGAACGGTGTGGAACCTTTTTTTAATCTAAGAGCTGTACTTGACCTTTGAACAACATGTGGAAGACATTACTCCAAAATTGAAGTCAAAACAAAATTTAGATTTAATATATTTAAAGATTTTTGATACAATCATTTCTCATATATTTAATAACCTTCTGCAATATTAAAACTTGATAGCAACTGTTGAAATGGGACTGATATTTTTCCAGATATATTAAGAAATTTACTTTAGACATTCTGAATAAATGTATGGCTGTATTTATAATATTAAGCCAAGATTTATTTGGATTAGGGATTGTTGAACAGAGATAAAACATAGTTGTTATTTTATATGAGCAGTTGTTTTCTTTTTGCTAACTTTCCAATAACCAGAAAAATGGGCAAACCACAAAAACAAAGGCAAGCTTGAATTTGCACTCATATGAGGTGTAAGCTTTAAACTCAAGTTCAATTTCAAATTGTAATTGTGGGGGGAAAATTACTGTTTCTTAATTGAGATGATTTTACTAAACCAAAAATTAGATCCAGCTATAAAGCTTATTATTATATACAAACCTTATTAAACAAGTTGAACTAATCTTCATTATTGGAAGATATGGATTGTCTATTATCAGGATCTTTCAGAGACTTGATTGAATACATCCTAATGTTTTACCAAAAGGTGGATGAGTGTAATTACAAAATCTACAGGTCCTTGCTTAACGACCATTCATTTAAGGACTGTTCAAAGTTAACAAGGGAAACAGTTATTGATGACTAGTTGTCACACTTATGAGCATTGCAGCATTTCTGCGTTACATGATGATTCAGGTGCTTAGCAACCAGTCGTAGAATCCTGCAATCATGTGATCACCATTTGTGAGCTTCCTATCTGGTTTATGACAATCAAAATCAATGGGACAGCTGGATAGAGGTTATAAGTTGTGATCATATGATGTCTTGCTTAATGAACACAGATAATTTGCTTAACAGCTATAGCAAAAAGATCAGAAAATTGGGTGCAGTCATGTAGTGCCTCACTTAACAACCACATTGCTAACAACACATTTTCAAGTCCCTATTGTGGTTGTAAGTTGTAGACTACATGTATTGTAAACAAGAGAAAGTAAAATTCTCTAGATATATCCTTAAATGTTTCAGTAAATATCAAATAATCATAAAATTTCCTCTCAAAATCTGATGACACCAATACAACAAGCTATATACTTTTCAGAAATCATAAATTCAATTTTTAAAGTAAAAAATATTTTTTTCTGCAATATATATAACGCTGTTTAGCCAATAATTATATTTTCTTGTAAATTTATTCTCATTTAACAAAAGCTAAATCTAAGCAGGAATTGGAGTATTATGATTTCTGTTCTAATTATCAGAATATATTTCACAATGTATTCTAACATATGATTTATATTAATAAATCATACTATAAATCAAACCTGAAGCAGATTTTTCAGTTTCACTGCTTTTTTAAGCTGTTTTCAGTCTCTTTTAAAACAAAAAAATCAGCGAATAAGTAAAAGGAATTTCTAACACGCAAGTGATGTTTTTAAAGAAAAATAGTCAAGTAATCCTTTCAACGTGAACAATTACATCAATATATTTACAGATAAAACTATAAATTTAATTTGACAAGATTCCACTAAGTAATAGGTGAATCCTGCCTACTATGAGTGTACTATCCTACTTTAACCCTGTAAAAATTTACTGGGATATCTTCAATCCTTCCTAGAACAATTTTTAACACATGGCTAAACTCTTGACTTTAAAAAGTAAAAGAAACAATCGATTGGAAGATTATTTCCACCTAAAATAAAAGTGCATGTGGGCAACATATTAAATATACACATACTAAATAAATTGAACAAGTTTACAGCTTCAGCAAAAAGTAGATTTTAATCTTTTAACCACCACTATAAGCGTCTTTGTATTTTAACACTTCAGTATTCAGAAAGATTGTAGTCAGCTGCAACTATACATCATTATCAACAAGTATCTAGGTTAATTAGATATTCATATATTTACTTTAAAGTAAGTGGTGGAAAATCGATGGTATGAATTCAGCTATACTGGTTAATAGAACTGATAAGATTGGATTCCTTTCTCCACATTAATTTCCTGTTGACTATG
The DNA here is from genome assembly GCA_032468155.1 of Oxyrhabdium leporinum. Classification (NCBI taxonomy): domain Eukaryota; kingdom Metazoa; phylum Chordata; class Lepidosauria; order Squamata; family Cyclocoridae; genus Oxyrhabdium; species Oxyrhabdium leporinum. The sequence goes on along the minus strand of JANHFL010003878.1, from coordinate 102,205 downwards.
GTCTGAGTTTTTCCACGAGTTTCCCAATATCTGAGAGATAAAGAGGGACACTCTTACAAAAGACACTGTTATCAATTATCTTCTTTTTTAGCAAACAATCCCAAAGGCTTGTCAAATTCAGCAATTCCCTTGATGAGATCCTTTTACGCCTGCTTCTATCAGCCCAATTAGATATGTGTTCAGTCTGGGTCCAACCCAATAACATTTTGCAAATCCACTGACATCTAAAATAGCCCTTTAAGATTTTATATCTCTACCTGCCTTTCTTAAAGGAGTTCTTCCTTGCCAGAGATAAAATTAATGAACGCTAAAATTCATGTCACAGATGAAGGCAGTAAGTTATGCTGACTCAATCTAAAAGAACATCCACAACCACTAAAATCAATGGCTCGTACAAAACAATCTTAAGAAATATTTACTCAGAGCTTATTGGTGCTTATGAGCGAAACCTTCAGTGAATTGTGTTGATTTCAACAGGATAAGTAAGTATATCTAATAATCTCTGGATTGTGCCTATCAAATAGACATTAATATCAAAATAAAAAATACAAAACCTTTTCCCACAAATGAAAAAAATCTCTGATATCTAGGATGTATAATTCAAAGAACACCCCCTTTTTAATTCTAGGATTCTTACATAAATCCATCATAATGAATTGACACTGAAAACAAATTTATCTCAAATGTAATTCCTATGTGAGCATCCAATTTGAAATGGCAGTAGCAGTCAAGTGCAGTAGCAAAAATCACTGCAGCATCATTAGCCCTTTGTACAGCCCTGAAAAAGACAATAAACCACATGTTTTCTATTCAATCACTTAATGGTTTTCTACTGAGCAATCACATTCTAAATACAAATGAAAAAGTATCCTTTTTTTTCCAAACAGACCAGTCTTTAATACTGAGATTGATAGGATGAGGTTAAAGGAATAAATCATGGTACTGAACTGATTATTTTGAAGCAAGTGTCCCATCTTTACAGGGAAAAGTGCATTTAGTTCAGCAGCAAAACAGCACAGCATGAAGATATTGTGCTTTGACGCAGACACTCCATAATAATGGGAAGATGTACAAGGCAAGATATAAAACCAGAGTAACATTGTCAACCGACCATAAATTTTACGTATACTGCAGGGTTTCAAAAAAAGACATATTCATTAATTGCACAAAGACCAGGAAAAACCTTTAAAATTATCTGTTGCGTTTCAGATCCATCATTGACGCAATACTAAATCTTAACAGAATATGATACTTTTCTACAAATTTGTCACTTCTTTAAGTGAAAAATGGTGCTTATGCTAAATGAGGCAACCATAAAATAATTGCTTCTTCAGTATGATATGCTTATAACTGATGAATTCAAAGGAACTCAAGCTTCTGTTGGACTTATTTTTTTTTCACTAACTAATTGCTTATATTTTTGCAATAATACAAATCAGTCAATAAAAAGCCCTCAGCAGAAGAATACAACTTCTAGATTCAATAAAACAGAGTAAATCCCATCCCACCCCCAATCCAGTGACATACCCCGACTGTAAACATACAAGACCATTTGTTTTAAAACTTAAAATAAGTTAAAGGACTTTCCAGAATAAAGGAAAATACAAATAATTCCAATTTTTTTTTGTCACAAAATGTGATCCACAAGGAATGACAAAATAACTTGTGATTAAGTTGCTTTTTATCCAACAGGAAAAGGCTTGGTTTAAAAATATTTTCCCTTAAATTGATCAGCAGTTAATTGACATTGTTTTCAGTGAACTGGTACCCCAAATTATCCAGATAATCATCAAATTCACTAAAGAAAACTTTAACAAGCATTTATCATGAAAAAAAAATCTAAATGGCTGTTTCCTCTGTGAGCAGGAACACATACGTGTGGTCTGAAATTTGCCTGTTTTATATTATTTATGTTTTATAATATAATATACAATCTATATATTATATTATATATACACACATACACAATACTAACAGTGCAGTTTGCAATTAGTAAAGTGTATGGGACAATCCATCTTTTATCCATACTGGGCACCGTGTAGCCTAGATACTATATACATAATGACACCACAAAAGCCATTTATATTTTGTACATCATCGGGGAAGGTATCAGTCAGACCATGGCTCGATATGGTCCTTGCATTTTGAGAAACTGGATGATAAAGGAAGGTCCACCTGCAACAATCTGAGCTGGAAGGGTACTGAGCGGACAGTTCTCAATGCTCATTATAGATAGTTTGCTGCAAAGAGCCAGTTCAAAAGGAAGGCTGTTTAGATGTGGGTTGTCATTTAGATACAGTTCTTCCAGATTCTCCAGTGTACCTGCAAAATAATGAGTATTTTTAAAACCAAATATATTAGTCATAAAATAACAATAAGTGACATAGAAATTATACTGGATAACTTGTTCTTCTGTCCCTTACCAAGAACAGCAAATGTATCATCCTTTGCATCTAAACAGGTTCACTGAATTAAAAGCATATTTCTAAGTTTGCAATAATAGCAGTTTTTAATGTTGGCATGAAAAGAAAAATTAATATGAATCTAGAAGGGATAAAGCCGGTGGTATACTGAAGCTGGCTTATACTGGTTCGTGAGAGCAGATTGTTACATTTTGGGGAATTTGCAAAACACTTGACAGCAGATGTGAGCTACAACACCTAGTATGCTGATCAGCTGTTTCAGTTAGTGGCACAGCGCAACAATGCCAATAGACCTGGAAAAGCTGGCTTTTAAACGTTTACCAGCATACTACTGAATAAAACCCTTATTACATTTCTTCAACAACCTAAGGTCACTTTCAGCTAGAAAAGTATCTTTTTGTCCTTACTGACATCCCAACTCCAAAACCTTATTTTAAGAGACCACATTAAGACAAATGTCTTATGACAAAAATTTTCAAACAGACTTCCAAATTCCAACTTACATTTTCAAAACATTGCAATGAAACAAAATCAGGCCTGCATCTGAGAAACTTGAGTATATTATGCTGTGCTAAATGTCAGAACTGATATTAAATGAATCTTAAATATCATGATTATTTTTCATTCTGTGTGGGAAGCTCAATTTTTTTCAAGGGGACTCTCTCTGTTAATCAATGATGCATGATGAGGATAGAGATCCGGCAATATCGATGGCTTTTTTTTCCTGAAGATTACTACAGATTATGCAAATTATTAGCAAAACTGTTCTAGTCATATGCAAAGTGAAAAAAAAAACAGCTTGGCAGACATAGAAGAACTTTTACATATTACCTGTATGGTTCTTACATTCCCAAGATTGATCTTATGAGTGGAAAATAACTTAAATATAACAAATACTGCCAGATGCTGACTTACACTGACTATCTCATTGGTACATTATAGCAATATTTTTCAACCTCAGCAACGGTGGATTTCCTCTCTCAGGACTCCCTAACCATCGCCCAGTTTTAAATGGGTAATTCTAACAGTTGAAGTTCACACGGCTTAAAGTTGCTGAGGTTGAGAAACATCATATCAGAAGTACCTTATCAATACCAGCCCATGAATTTATGGATCATATCTTACCAATTTCCTCAGGAAGTTGTGTAAGAAAGTTTTCTCCCAGCCCAAGATGTGTCAGATTGATAAGGTGACCAATTCCTCTAGGAAGAGTGCTCAATTGATTATTCGTTAGGATCAGTCTCTGTTTAAGGAATATATAATGTAATCATAAAATTAATATCTTCCACCAAAGAATTAACAAAAGCAGGTATCTTATCATTAGAGCAACAGTCTTTTTCTCCAACTGCCAACAAATAATGGCTAGACTTGGGGCTGCATTACTCCCAAATATTATTGAACATGACATATGTACCAGAACTGTCAAATGTTCTGTAAAATCACTGTCCATGTGTACATTAAAAAAAAATCTTTCTAATTTTTCACCGTTCTCTGCATTTATTACTCAGTATAAATTCTCACTTTTTCAACTAAAGGGCACTCAAAGCAGCTAAGTTTATAAAAGCAATAAACATGAAAGTAAAAGAAATTAGAAAACCTGCTAAAAGTTCTGACTGAAGAGAAAGGCTTTAATTCTTTCATAAGACTGAAGAGGCAGGGATTACATTTTATGCCATTCTGAGTATTTTTTAAAATATTTTTTTACATTTATACAGTAAATGCATTTAATACATTCTATAGCTACGGAGGAATTGAGCATCTTTCTTAATTTCTCTTCGTTATGTATCAGCAGGCATTCCCATATAACGTAACAGAGAGTGCTCAGTATCCAAATGGTAACTACATGGCAGTTTAAAAACAATATGACATGAAATCGAGTATGGTATAGTGGTTAAAGACACCAGGCTAAAAGAAAATGACAGAAAGGCAGTCAATCCATCCATCCATCCATCAATCAGGAAGACATTTATATACACTTTGAATTGGACAAAATGCTCTATACCATATAATTATTTTACCTGCAGATCCCTAAGGTATGCTATTTCATTTGGCAACGATTCCAGTTTATTTTCCTCTAGATCCAACTCTCTCAGTTTCCTCAAATTTCCAATGCCATGTGGGAGGTTTCTTAGGAGATTATTTGACAAAACAAGAACCTAAAATAAAATTAACAGAACATTTAATGAGCTGGCAGCTGTACATTAATTAATGTCAAAATTAGCTAAATATTTTTTAAAAATAAAAAGAGCTAGGGACTGTTCACTATTAAACTTTAATGCCATACTGGCTCCAGCAAATATGACTTGTGAAATAAATAAATATTCTTTATTGGGCAAGAATGAAGAAAACACTTATCTGGAAACTATAAAAGATTTATGGAAAAGTTTACATTTTCACATTCCTGTCAACAGATTTTTACTTTTATAAGAATGGTTTTCCATGAATAATTTAATCACAAAAGCATTTAAATTATTTTGTGCATGTAGTAAAGAATTTTTATATATGTTCTTTTATCCTACAGAAATAGACAGGAATAGAGGGAAAAAGGGCAGGGAAAAGACATGTAAAGATGAGAAAGGAAGGCAAGTGTTTATATAGGGTAACTATACATGCCAATTACAAGGAATGTATATCTTTTATGAGTTGAATGGAAAAAAAGGAATGAATAGATAAAAAGATTCCCTCCATCAACCATTTCCCATACTTACGCAATCAAGCTTAAATTCTTTCTTAGAATTCATATACAAAGTCATACAACACATGCATTTTATAGTTTTACCAAAAAAACACCACACCCAACTGAGCAGGTAGTTCTCGACTTACATCCATTGCCTAATGATCATTTGACATTATATGGACCTCCCCAGAGTTATTTAAAATATGGTTTTGATGTTTTGCCAGCCAACCCTACCTCCGTGGTCACATGGTCACATTTTAAACACTTGGCAACTGGCCTGCATTTACAGTCATTTGCAGGGCCCCATGGTCACATTACCACAATATGTTTTTTTGCAGGGAACTGACGTTTACTTTCAGTTTCCAGCAAAAAAAAAATGCTGAGTGGGTACAATGAAATTGCTTAATGAACACTATGATCATTGAATGACCTCAGCAAAAAATGTCATAAAATTAAGCTTAATGACCCCCAAGATTTACAAACATAATTCTGGGCTCAGTTACAATCATACATTGAGGACTACCTGTATATCATTATATATTCACCATACAGGGAAATAAAAACTTGCAGATTAAGATAATAGTTATATTTTCTCTATCCTCAAATAAAACTAAGTCATAATGTGCATAGCATAAGTACTGATGTGAGACAAATCTGATATGAAGTTTGTTTAAATAATTAGGTTGTTTCAGAATATATTTGTTAGTTTCATCAATTATCAATAAATATATCAAGATTGGTCAGGTTTCTTAGAAGCTTCTATATTCTACTTTTTACCACCTCAAGAGAAACAAGTCCAGATACATCCTCAGGAATTTTGTTAAGTTGATTTGTAGCTAAATTGAGTTCTACCATGCTGGTCCATGTCCCAAAATCCAGGGGGAGTGATGTCAGCTGATTGTCCTGTAATTTAACATAAATAAAGTTTAGGGTTTATTTAATTAAAAATAATAAATTGTAAACGATATTCAGTTAAACACATAAACAACATAAATTTCACTATATTCTCATAACGAAATAATCATTACAAGGACTTGGAGTTGTTTTATAAAGAAACATTCGCAATGCAATTTAGCTAAGGACAGGCTGCATTCTACATCTTCAAAAAAGAAGGTGGTAAGGAGTATCAATGTTAATTGAATGTCCTACTGATTCTGAAAAAAGAACCAGTTTAGTATAATTGTAGCCTTATCACCCATATAACTGCAACAATTAAAACAGTTGTCTGTGTTAGCTTTTCTATTTTAAACCATCAACAATTTAAATTAAATATGTGCTGCAACAACTTTTAGCTAGATTTAACTAATAAATAACCTAAATTATACTTTAATGTTTAATTTATTTGTTTTAGTTTTAATCAACAGATGTTTTCCAAAAGGGCAGTCTAAGCTTTGTACTTTTATGGATAATACTCCTCTATGTTTGCAATTCCCTAATTTCAACATCATTTATCACTTACGTTACTACATAAGAAAGCCTTTATACTGTTGATACTAGTTTTATAAACAATTCTAGGAAAGTTATCCTACAATATCAGGTATCCACAGTATCTGCCACAATTCTCTTTGGCTGCACTTTCATACAATATTTTATTTTACACTAGAAAAATCGTATTCCTGAAACAATGCCTCACCTTCATATTCAGCTTACTTAATACTTTTGCTCTAGAAAAAATTCCGAAAGGAATTTTGTTAATGCGGTTATGTTCCATATTGAGAGCGTAGATAGTAGAGAACTGTGAAGGGCCACCAACAGGGTAAGATTGAAAACAGTTCCTTGCCAGAGTTAGACTAGTCAGATTCATAAGACTGGATAAGAGACCCTGCGAGAGCAAAGTGAAAAAAATCAAATTATGTACTTTATGTAGTCTACTTTCCTTGTACTTGAATAGATATTTTTCTCTTATATGCAGCCTAGCTGTCATGGTCTGTTCAAAAAGCAATGTCTTTAAGAATGATGCTTTCTGCTTTTGATAATACCCTTAATAGCTGTAATGTTTGCATTTCTGACATAAAATAAAAATTAAGTCATTCTGCAGAAGCAATTTAAGGAGTAGCTACAATGTTCCATATAATAAAAGGAACAGTTTACAGACAAACTTGCCACTCTTTTGAATTGCCATATTGTCAGGGGATTCTTCTTGTTCCAATTCTAAGATATCTGAGGCTACTAGGAGAGATTTAAGCCTTTAGCCAAGGAAAAGAGATTATCTTTGCTTGAATGTTAAAATGTATAACTTTAAAGGATGCAGAGATATTAAGTATATGAAACACCAATCATTTATTTATGTCATTTTTTAAGGAGAAAATATTAATCCCTAGACTTTGCATAGCTGACTTTCCAGGAGATCTTGAATGTTTCCAAAAACTAGTTCAAGGTTATTATAATAAATTTTGAAATGCACCAGTATTTTAAGAATTAAAAAGTTGGATGTATTATTGTTAAAAGAATCCCAATATAAACAATTTGTGAATACAATTGGACAACCACTTTTTCCAGCTAATATTTTTAGACATGTTTACTTGGCTGGCATTTCATCATTAAAAACTTAGTGTATTTTGCAATTCTGCAGTTTTCTTTAGAAATGCATTTTCTTTCTTCTGCAGCCAAAGTGATATGCTTTAATGGATTACACTACTACGCTAATAAGTGGCTCTTTTCAGCAACAGTTATAAATTATATACAGATCAGCACTTAAAAATGCAAAATTCTATTTAAGGGTGTTTTACACTGGGAGCCCATTTATAAAGCAATCTGACTTCCAGTCAGTTTCTTTTGTATGTTTAATTACACTTAAGTAACTTCCATAATGTTCTTGGGAGGGAAGATTAATTACTAAGCAACTTTGTCCCATTAGCAAAGTCTACAAGCAATATTTACTCATTCCCAATCAGTTTTAGTATTAATAATTTATATAACATTTGATGGATTTCAGTGCCTTATTTCTAGATCATTTCTTATTCAATGCCAATTCCAATCATTCATATCAACATTACATATCACTTTAAACTGAAATATTAATCCATATTTGTGTTATACAGATGTGTAAGTAACTTTACAATCATAATGTCAGATTTCTTCCTCCCTGTTGTTTTTTGTGGAAACGGAATGCAAATAAGTAAATTCACATTTTTGTACTTTCTGATTCTATGCAATTGAACACCCATAAACTGAACAATTACCAGTTCCACTCAAAGAATCATATGTTTGTAACTAAGAAACAGAAAATTATACCCATGGTCAACAACACAGAGCTCTTAATGAACAACATAATGAATTCTTGTTTTATATATAATTATTTTTTTATTCACGTATTTTTATTTTAAAATTTAATATGAGAAGTGCTTTGACGTGAAGATGATCGGGGACATTTGCAATCCCCAGAATAAAGCCATATTATTTGAAATAATAACATTCCAAAATCTTATTTGTAGTAATAATATTACAAATCTTGGTGTATAATTTGGAAGTATTTGCTGATTACCTTGGTTTATTTTAACAAACATTTAATATTGCCTTTTTAAATGTTTTTAATGCATTTGTACATTGTCAAGAAATCTGCATGAAATCCAGGTCAACTCATGAAGATGATTATAATGGCTACTAAATTTGACTTTTTTTGTAAATTTGATTTAGTTTTATTTATCACATTTAGAAACCACCTATCTTCCTATCAGAGCAACCTTAAGCAGTATAAATGTTTAGATCTCAATCATTCAGTGTGTCATTTGGCAATGTTAAATAAATCAAAAGTTTCTTTCTCACACACTCTCCTGTTTACTTTTCAAGATTAAACTAACATAATGAAGCCAGAACAGATTCAGGTGGTTTCTACATTTCATAAAATAAATAAGCAAATTCTGTCCTCAAGACTTTTGTTTAGTATTATAAAATGTATGATGAAGAAGCTTTTCTTATTTTACTTTACTCAAATTGAATAATTTATTTTTATTACAGGGACTCCTACTTCTCAAGTGTCTTACCTCTGGCAAAGTAGAAATAATGTTATTTTCCAAATTTAACTCATCAAGTTTACTGCACTGTGCTAGAGTCCTGGGTATTGCTGAGAGACGGTTATATCTCAGACCAAGGCTTTTCAAAGTAGATAGATTTCCTGAAAACAAAACAAAATGTTTAAGAATCTTATGTTTAGAAACTCGTACTAGCTGTATTTATTCTTGGGAAAGGGTAAGTCCCTCTTTCTCTTTATTACTCTTTATTGGAAAAGGCACACACTTTTCACATAAATATATGAACACCTTTAGCATTAGGATAATTTTCCAACATATAAATATATAACTCTAACAAATTCATCAGTATTTCAACAATATTCCATTACTCAACATAATTTTCCACCACTGTGCTTTGCTTTCATTTCTAGCTTCCCAGCAATACTTTAAATGCATAAATCTAAATGCTTTGTTTCTTTTTAATCATTACTGGCTGTCATCACCACAATACTTAAGAGCAATTTATACATTTTTAGATTACTACGACAAGCATTTCCTTATGAGAGGAGGGGCAACATTAATAGCTTTCAAAAGAGTAAGACAAAAAACTTTGCAAGTGAACTTCATGCCAAAAGCTAATTAATGAAGGATCTTCTGTCGTCTGAAATTTTTTTACATACATAGAAACTTATTTCTGAGTATATAGATATTAGTTAGTTCAATAATGAGTACTGGGGAAACACTCTCAAGATAAACTATTTTATGTACAAAACCCTTAGTTTCACTCATGTGACTCGGATAATAAAAACTCAAGACATTAATCGGTTTTAAAAAGTGTACAAATGGAAGTACATTTAGACACACTATCTAAAAAAACTGTAAATTCTGGAAGCATAACTAAAAGTAGAAGAAAAAAATTAGACCTGCCAGCTCATAGCACACCGCCAACTTTAAAATGTGTCTAAAGATAAAAGCAGCACTAAAGCACAGATCTGTCCTTCAAGGTAATTTCAGAATTAGACAATAGAATATGTATTGGTAAATTCCACCCACCCCCAAAAAAAGGGTTTGGAGAAAGAAGAAACTACCCAGAATCTTAGCAAAAAGATGCTCATGACATCTTGGTTAGACCTTTCCTATTTTGACTATGTATGACTGGATTGTCCAAGATCACAGATAAAAGTCTAGTACTACAAATGAACTAAATCACATATATATGTATACAGTGGAACTTCATTTTAACAGATTAATGGGGAAGAATGGTTTGTTGTTCGTAATTGTGCGCTAAATATGAAAGTACATCATTGCAGCAACTTACATCAGTTAAATATAATATTCAAATGGTAGCTTTTAATTATTTGCATAATGAAATAATTATACAAATGCCATAACCTGGTCCATTGCATGAGAAGGTCTGCTAAATCAACATTTTGTTGTATTATTTATGCCTGAACTAACTTATCTTACCCTTTCTGTTAACAGGGAATGCTGCATAGAGTATGGGTAGTAAATTAAAATTACAACTAAAACTTAAAGCTGGTATAGAAGGTTTTCCTTCTTATTTTACTAGCTCTTAATGATTCAATTTACCAAACAATGATGGCAACAATGATCAATATTTATGGGCCGATAAATATATGGAAAACTTATTTGGAGTGTAAGAGAAGTAAATGGTAAAATGAATGAATCCATGCACGCAAGACTGAATGAATTGAATTAATAATCTGTATTAAAAGAAATGCAGTTATGTTTTAGTTTGAAAATTTAAGAAAAAGGAGGATATAACCAACAATGTTCAGATCTAGTGGACTGATAAACACACTCTTAATGAGAAAATTCAGTGGGAAATACAAGGATGATGTTAATTTCTGATTCAGACACAAAAAAATAAAAGAAACGAGTGAAAAAGAACAGCCAAAGGAATAGATAACTTCATGTAAGAAAACAACTGTTGCAAAATATGAAGAAAGGGTGGGTATACAGAGAAAAAGATAAGCGCAAAGAATGTAATCAAAGAACAAGGAACAATTTTAAAAGGCATAGCAATACCGACAAAGTTTGATGGGAGTTTTAAAAGTTTCAGAAGTAGAGGAAAACAGCCAAATGAGAAGGCTCCAATAGAATGAATGGAATTACAAATAAAAATTATGAGATGACTTTGGGGTTACACTGATATGAGGAAATGCTGGAAAGAGTATTGTAGAGATTTGCTTAAAAGGATGATTTGCAGAGTAGAATCAAAATAAGTGAAATCAAAGTTACTGTCCTTTACAAAAAGAAAGTTAGAAATGCTGCTAAAACCCTGAAAAATGCTAAAGTTGCAGCTATAGATGGGATACCTGGCAAAATGTTAAAATATGAATCTGGTTTGTTTATAGTGGTTGTGATGCTTGTTTAACATGATTGTTAAGCCTTCTCCTATGCCCAGAATGAGAAGAATATAGTTACTGTTCTCTTATACAAAGGAAAAGATAATACCACAATGGAAAACTTACAGATGAATTAGTTTTGTATATGCTAAGGAAGGTATTTGACAGAATTCTCACAAAATATCTATGAGACCTAACAACAAGCAACAATTTGGAACATTCACAGAAGCCATATTCTATGGAGGGGATATGCAGATCAGATTTTTGTAGTCATTGCTATTTGTGAGAAATGTATGACTGTGAGAAAGAAAAATGTTTGAAAGAGAAATAAAGTATATATTTGAAAGTTATATATAAATGGTGAACAATGAGACCAACTAGAAGGCTTAGTTTTTGGACATCTTCAAGATCAGCTACTCATGTAGTATATTCTTGTTCAAACTGAGCCAATGGACAGTCATTCTGTGAGGCCCCATTCTTCAGGAGATATGTCCAAGAAACCTTCTGTTATGTTTTTTGTGTTTTTATTTGATTTTATTTTTATGATTTCATTCAGATTGCATTTTAGTGTGTTTTTATTGTAAACCAACCAGAGAGCATCAGTTTTTAGGCTGTTTTTTAAAAAATAATACATAAGTAAAATTACTCTTTCAGTTGGAGATTCCTCACTTTCCTGGAAGTATATGCTTCATGGAAACTAATGTTTCTTTCACTAAAGTCTTAACATAATTACAAAGAAGCCATCACCAAGGAGAGGTCTCTACCTCAAAGAAAAGACACATGGGACAGAAAATACATTTAAAAAAATACAAGTAACAATACAATTTCAAAATCATTTACATAAAATATCAATATCAATTTTATTACCATATTAACTGTATCAACTATTATCATATTTGTTACACATGGGTATGAATACTGTATCTATATATTTATTATAAATACAAAAATAAATTGATTCTTGTTAAGAATAAAAGGGGGGGGAGTGATAAAGTATAAAACAGGTAAGTATCTAAAACAAAACAAAGCAAAGCAAAAGATCAGAGTGATAATACTTTTAAAGCTGAGTAATATCATCCTAACTTATATATTCTAATCCTAACTTTGGGTATATCTGAATTTAGCAATTCTAACCAACAAAACGATCCTTCTATATTGAAAAACTGACTTTTCAGGCTATTTGCTTCTCAACGCTTTATGTTTACTATATACTCTGTGATAACTTCACTGAGGCTGCGAAGTGGCTTATCGTTCCTTAAAATATAGCAAGCAATACGGATAGTCCTCAACATATGGCCACAATTGAGCCCAACATTCTGTTGTTAACCGAGACATTTGTTAAGTGGGTTTTGCCCCATTTTACAACCTTTCTTGCCACAGTTGTTAAATGAATCACTGCAGTTGTTAAATAAATAACCCAGTTCTTAAGTGAATCTGGCTTTCCCATTGATTTACTTATCAGAAGGTCACAACAGATGATCACATGACTTTGGAACACTGCATAAGTATGAACCAGTTCCAAGCATCTGAATTTTGATCACAAGATCATGGGGTTGCTACAAAGGTTGTAAGTGTGAAAAATGGTCATAAGTCACTTTTTTCAGTGCCGTTGTAACTTTGAAAGTCACTAAATGAACTGCTGTAAATCGAGGACTACCTGTACATGTTGCCTGTCTATCTTTCTATAAAAATTATAACAATTCTTCATATTAAATAGTGCTTCTACTTTTACAGACTCAGCAACAATCTCTCAAGTCTGGTCTTGTTTGTCATATTATGGATACTTTGAGAATCAGAGCCTGAAGCATTCTTACTATGACTATGAATGTTTACTGCTGAAAAAGAAATGCAAATCCTTGTCATCTGGTTTCTAAATCTCAGCATGTTGCTGAAAATATTTTTTCATATCACTCTCAGGCTGAGGGATGTGTCCATTAGTATCTGGTAGTTATTTTCTAGAAATACTCAGGCAAGTATTATTTAAAAAGAAAATGCCTGTGACCTATCTATCCTCTGTATTGTTTTAGGTTTTTGTGTTGGTTTTTTTTTTGGGGGGGGGGGGAGAGAAACCAGAAAATCCTGATATTAGCAGGATAGTCATAACAAACAAGCTCAGCTACTGCTGAGGACAAGGAATTGCTCATACAAAATTAAAAATTGTGTTTGGCTACCTAGCATAGCATTAGTAATCCAGAAAGAGACTAGGTACTAAAATAACAATGAGGCCAAAGCAAGATTTTGCTCAAGTGGTTTAAGAGATATCTCTTTCCTATTTGGCCTGGATTTGTTCTGAAAGAAAGAGCTCTTTTGTCATGCTTTTTTTTTCCTTAAAGATTCAAGGTAAGTATAATTTGGATTTAAGCTCAACTCTTGCTGACTGAACTACATGTTTTCTTGACATATAAGGCAACAATTTTGCCTTCAACCTCTTTGGGGAAGGTTTTTCCAGGTCGTTCTTCAGCCAAAAGTCCTAATTCCCAGGAACTTTGAATACTAAGACTAACCCTGCATGACTTCTGAGATCACAGTTCGCTATACTGTACATAGCTGCTGAAAACATCTATGGCCAGGCCAGAAAGCAATGTTTTGTATTCACCAGTTTGAAAATACTGAGATATAAATTCTCCATTCCTCACCGTTGGCAAGAAATGAATTATTTGGCAATATTTTCTATAAATGTGCATATAATTGTTTCCTCAAAACAAACAAATAAACTCTATCAACCTCATATGAAAATGAAATAAAAATATTTTAAGTACAGAAAAAAATTGAAAAATTGGGAATTGAAGTTAAGAGTACTTTCCAACCCTATTTTGCAATCACTATGTCTTTAGTGATTTATAGATTTTCCTACATTAATTGCTTTTTTATATATGAAAACTGCAATATTTTAATGGATCTTACAATGCAAATCCATGTATGTCTACATTACCAAATTTTAAACGAACTTATTGCAAATAAGTTATGTTGTCATAGGACATCTATGATAAAATTGCTCATTTACATAATTATAGGCATATATGAATTGTTAGTTTGTTTATATAAATTGTAAACCTAGAAAAGAGCCAGTTTGGTGTAGTTAAGATACTGATCTAGAAACTAGGCAACAGTGAGTTCTAGTCTATCTCAAGGCAAGGAAATCCAATGTGTAATTTTCAGTTGCTCTCTTAGCCTAACCCAACTCATAGGGTTGTTGTTGTTGGGAAAATAGGAAAAGGGAGAAGTATGCCTTAAATTGTAAAAAATAAAGGCAGAATATAAATCGAATAAATGAATTACTGATATTTTTTACTTACCTATAGTGTCTGGAAGGTCCAAAAGTTCATTGTGCTGTAGATCAAGTTTAGTGATCTGTGTGCAATTGCCAATCTCCTTTGGAAGATGTTCAAGCTGATTGTGGGCTACATCCAGCGTTATGAGGTTACACAACTCACCTGACAATGAACAAAGTCACATTGTTTGAGATTTTGTAGTAAAATGGGATAAAAGTTTTTTCAATATTTAAATAAACTTAAGTGTTTAATATTGTCATTTCATCTGATGGATTACAAAGGATTATGGCTAACATTAAAAAAACACAAACAATATAAAGACACACACATCAAGTAATACCACTTTTTAACATTCTTGAATGTTTGCTTTTAACATCCCGTTCCATTGTATGTTTTGCTTGCACGTTTTTATTAGAAGTAAATAAAATAAAATAATTAGAAATTAGTAGAATAATTTTTTTAAAAAAATCCAATGCAGCATGTTGTTGTTTGAATCCAAACACTTCAACTGAGTTTTAAAACTTTGTACTACAGAGAAATTTTGTAAGAAAAGACATGTTATTGTGTCCTGGAGTTCCAAGATGTATCTCCATAGTTTCATAAATTCTTGCAATAATGAGGAAGCTGTGTACAAATAAATAAAATTAACATTTCTATAAATGTTAAAATTATTTGTGATAAAGAGAAATATTGGGTTAGAGAAATGCTGCCATATTCAATTTATGTTCCAGTTTTCAATTTAAAAATTATAATTCATAATTGTTAATAGCCTAACAAAACCAACAGATACCTGCCTTATTTTATGTTAAGTATTATTATTGTATTTTATTTTTATTATGTAATTTTTATCATTTAAGATTTTAAAAAGAACAACTAGGACATTAGTATTTGAAAAAGAAGCATCTTCCAGTGTTCTTTTCTTTTGCAGGAATGCTTGAAGAATTCAGGTAATCCCCAAAAAGTATTCTTAAAAAAGATATCCAACAAAAAGTCTAAACAAGTTACATAATTAGAAATTATACAGACCAATTTATATTCTGCTATACTGAGCATCAATAAAATAAACAGATGGAAGTCTTATGCCAGCTATCAAACAAGAAAACTTATAATCAATCACTTGCCAATATCTGAAAATTTATCCTTTTTTAAATTGTTCTACAGAAAACCAGTAAGAATTGTACCTAGCAGAACAATCCACCAACTACCTGGAATCCATCAGATACACAGGATCAGCCAAGTCAGGAATGAAAATAATGTGCAATCTGACACCTATCGCAAGGAACTAATTATACTGTTCCACATTTTCAGATCATGCACCATCTGTTCCAAAGTGAACACTGTCTAATGAATGATCCACCCAGGAATCAAAGCTGAATAAAGGCTGAGATAGAAAGGTAATGGAAAGTGAACTCTGGAACCTGAAATCTTCTCCATGTCACTAGCTCTTATTTTGCCTCGATTTACTTCCTCTTCCTCTTTTTCTCCTGGTGCCCATTTTCTCACATTCACCCCATGCAAATCCACTTCTCAGACAGAATTTCTTCCTGCAGCAGTGTATTTGATGAAAAATAATTCAAAACTTCATAAACAATATAAAAAATAGCTAATAGCCTTGGCTTGACTGTTAATTTGGTCTGTTTTTCTTAATTTGTGAATTTTTAAGCAGCTTGACATTTTAATGTTCCTTATATCATGATAAAGCCTGCACTAAATCATATAGGGAAAAAGCAGACTGTTTTCAGAAGCAAAAGAAGTGAACACAAACTTGAAGTAGATAGAAAAGCATGTGGAATTAAGCCAAGTGCATTAGTTTCACAACAATGACTGGGGAAAACAGAAACCATTTTTCCATAATACATTAGGCTTAGATATTAGCAGAAATATTTCTACAGTCCCAAAGTTTTTAACACAGTATTCTTTGCCTCAAATGTATGAGGTACCAGGTATTATATTAATTTGCTGTTTCTGGTAATAAAGAGCAAGGCCCAGTAACACTTTATTATTCCTATGTTGTCATGTCCGGGTGCTAAAAAACTCAGGAGGCAGCACATACATCATTGAAACCCATGAGTCTGAACTGAAGTATAGTTTCCCTTGACATATTTGGGGCGGGGGGGGGAGGTAAAAAAACAATCTATCGTTTGGGAAGTATATAGGCTAATTAGCATGTCAACTTTTGTTGTCCCTTCCACAAGCTAACCTGTATTTAACAATTCAGACATATAAAATTAGATTTTTTTGCTGTAAAACTTCAACTTTTGAACTGAGAAATGACAGTATGCAAGTTCAAAATCCTTTGAAGATATCTAGACATATACAGGATAATATTAAATAATACAACAGAGAAGTATAATAAAATATATTTTTATCATAAAAAAATCAATTTCAGGAAAAATGCATCTAGCAAAAATTTATTACAAGGTGTCTGCAATAGCCATATAAAAAAACACCCGAGCTAAACCTGAACCAATATTTCAAGTTATGCCTTGAATTTGGTCAAACATACACCCATATTTCTTTCTTATTTTTTCATGCTTAGTCTGTTACTATCATTTATCATTTTTCTATCCCACTCTTCATTTTTGCTGCTTCAACGTAATAGAAAATTTCATACACAGATATGGAAAACATTAGATCTTAAAAGAGGGAAATTTTCTCCATGTTTTCTTAAAAGAACCCACAAATTTTATTGTAACCTATTGTCAGGATTTTTCATTTTAAGCTATTCTCCAAAATATACAGAGAAGAGAAAAATTATGCTATCTATGCTATCAAGTATGTTAGATAGTACAATTAGCTAGATAGCATGAAATCCATTTTCCCAGTGGCAGCAGCAAAACGACTCAAGCAATCTCATGATTTGCAACTTATCTCGTATACAGTTGGCTGGTACAGTAAGAATATGTTACGGTTTTTAAAAATGGTTTCTTTCTTTCTCAGCCAAATATTCTATCTCTGTGAAATATTTCTCTTCTCCCCCTACCTAGATTTCCTTAGTTCACTGCAGTCTTTTCTCAAACTGTACCTGGTGCTTCTAAAGCGTTGATGAGTTCCACTCTACTCCCAAACACATTGTGCAAACTTAAGATGGTATGATTAGAAATTATAGTTGCACTTTGAAACAAATCCATTGCAAGGATTTTTAAAAAAAAGTATATACAGGGCAAGTTAGGTAACCTGAGGGCTGAAGTTATGAGTAAGAACAGATCTGTATGGGCATAGCATTGCTGACTTCTGAGGTAAAGAAATAACTATTTTCAAAAGGAGCTTCATATATTGCAGTGAGACAAATCCCAAAAGTATCCCGGAGTTTTAATTCATGTTGTTCAATCCTGAAGCAAACATTAGCTTCAAAATTTTTAAAAATGGATATGTATCATAGGGGGACGCAATAGCTCAGTGGTTAAAGACGTTGAGCTTGTCAATTAGAAAGCTGACAGTCCGGGTTCAAGACTTGATCATCGCACAACGGGGTGAGCTTCTGTTAATTCCCCAGCATCTGCACACCTAGCTGTTTGAAAGCATATAAATGCAAATAAATAAATAGGTACCACTCTGGTGGAAAGGTAACGGAGTTCCATGCACATCAGCGTATAATCATGCTGGCACATAACCACAGAAATGTCTACAGACAATGCTGGCTCCCTTGGCCAAGAAACGGAGATGAGCACTGCCCCCTAGAATCAGATACAACTGGACATTTACCTTTTTACATATTATTTTAAGTGAAATAAATCTGAGACAGTGGTTAAAAGTTAACAATCATTATAAATAGAATGTTGAATATGTAGTAAATTTTACCAATCTCAGAAGGAGGGAAGGCTGACCCAACCTTGAGCCCCATCAGGCTAACTCTGCCCACACTCCAGACTATGGGCAGAGTTAGCCTGGAATACTGCATTCCAACCACTGTGCCAAGGCTTAATTGGTATTTAAATCGCTACAACTTTTGCTCATTAATAGCATACATATAATAATACCAACGTAGACAAGAGATAAGCATTTCATACAGGATTTTAAGAAGTCTTACCAATTTCTGCAGGAAGTTGTTTGATTTTGTTCTCCCGTATGCTTAGCATGGTGAGATTGGACAAGTTCTTGATATCCTTTTCCACTGAAGTGATACGATTAAAGCGCAGATAAAGTGTAGTAAGGGAAGTTAGCCTATACACCACAGGAGGAATCTCTCTTAATTTGTTATGCCGTAGATCAACCATACGAAGCTGTTTCAAGTTACCAAGAGAGTCCGGAAGGCTGGTGAGTGAGTTCTCACTTAAGGCCAAAGTTTCCAGATTCACAAGACAGCCTACCTCAGCAGGTAGTGACTGTAACTTATTTCCATACAAATAAAGTTCTGTCAACTGTGTTAACTCTTTGATAGATGATGGGAGCAAATGTATAGACCTCTTAGCCAAGTCCAAGCGTACTGAATTTTCTTCCCGACATTTGTTTAGCTCTTTGATCACCTCAGCATTACTGGATTTTTTACGAGCACCTGGAGCTGGGTTGGGCCGTTTTATTGTGTTGTCTACTGAAAAAGCCACGGCTGGCTGTGCACTACTGGAATCCTTCTTCCCATCTTTGGCTTCCTTCCCTTTGGTCTTAGTTTCTCTGTCTTTACTTTCTTTCCCAAATCCACCAGAGGCCTTGGCCTCTTTCTCTCTTTCTTTTGCTGAAGACACTTTGGGATCCTTCTCCTTACAATCTTTTTCTTTTCCAAGACTGCTACTCATTGTTCCTCAGTTTAATTAATACAACTTGAAATCCAACTTGAATTTTAATTAATGAAATCCAAAAGAAGAATTAAGGTGATTCATTCACTGTTAATATACAAGGTTTAAAAGACAAAAGTGTGGTGTAGAAGTAACAAATGTGGCGGCATAGTAGTTATCTGCTACATGTTGGATCCAGACAGCTTCAATATCAGAAAACTCAGCTACTGGTGCTTAGTCAGTCAAAAAATCTTTAGAAGTTCTGTAACACAATGAGAGAAAAGAGACATTAATGCATAGACGTTCTCAGAACCATATGTTGATATTCTCTGCAAAAAAAGGATATAAAATCACAGTTCATAACAATTCTTCTTTAATTGATTATAAGGAATAAAAGATATATTTCCCAAAAGTGCATTAATATAAGTTAGAATTTCTATTCTAATTGCATGAAAACCAAAGATCTTAACATGATTAATCAGCTGACAGGATATTTCAATGTGGCTCCCCTGCCTTGCTCTAAACTGGTCTTACTTGATAGAATGCGCTGATATTCTGGAATGTAGCTGTACAACAATCACTTTAAAAGCAAGTTGAAAATCTGGAACAGTAATGCAGATTTGTGGGCCCACAATAACTCTTGCAATTAAAAAACAGCATGGAAAATATATAAAACTAAAAAAAGAGATGTTGTTGTTAAATAGGCTCTTGACAACTTAGCATTCCCTAATCCCACTTAGGTTTATCCAGTTCTACAAAAAAAAGGTTAGTTTTATCCAACTCTTCCTTTCTAGCTTTTTGTCTCATTGTCCACACAGTTTTTCTACATTCTGTAGTGTAGAGCATTGTTTCTCAAACCTTCACAATTTTAAAATCTGAATACTTCAGTTCCCAGAATTTCCCATTAAGTGATGGGGAAATATGTATTTTAAAGATACCAAGGTTGAGAGACTCTGCTCTAGAAGGTTGGAGCACCTACATGAGTACAGGTAGTCCTCGACTTACAATTCATTTAGTGACCATTGAAAGTTACAACAGCACTGAAAAAAGTGACCGTTTTTCACACTTATGACAGTTGCAGCATCCCATGGTCATGTGATCAAAATTCTGACACTTGGCAATTGGTTCATATTTATGACGCCTGCAGGGTCCCAGAGTCATGTGATCAACTTTTACAACCTTCTGACAAGCAAAATCAATGGGGAAGCCAGATTCACTTAACAACTGGGTTACTAACTTAACCGTTGCATTGATTCACTTAACAACTGTGGTAAGAAAAGTCGTAAAATGGGGCAAAACTCACTTAACAAATGTCTCACTTAGCAACATAAATTTTGGGCTCAATTGTAGTCATAAGTCAAGGAACAGCATAAGTTATATCCATTTCTAGATATATTGAGACAGGTGGACTCTTCCAAAACCAAGCAGAGAGATTTTATAATGTTCAGTCACAATTTCTAGTATTCAAACTTAAAGACACGGAAAACTTTTACTGTGAATTCCAGCTTAAAAGGTATCATAAATATCATTAAAAACTTGGATTATATGCCATTAATTTGTTAACTCTTAGCAAAAAAAACACTTTTGCCACTTCCTCCAAAAAGATGCTGATATTGAAATACATTTATTTATCTATCTTCCACAATCCAGAGAAAGTCTGGACAATCTGCAATAAATTAAAAGACTAAAGTACTAAAAATCATATATAATTAATGAAAAAAACAACAGAAATCAGCTGCTGAATGCCTTCTGGATTTACATTTGGCTAATTTTCAAAATGCCTGCAGAATGTGGACATTTCATACTTGCAAGGTGGAGAACATTCCATAAAACAAGTCTGCACTAATAAGCCTAGCCTGGGCCTATGAATCTTGCGAGGCTCCTGGTATATTTCCAGGATATGCAGGGGTGGACTCCAAAAATTTCAGCAACGGATTCGCTGCTCGGTTGCTGGGTAGGCATGGCCATGGTGGGCATGGCCTAATTGGGCCTTTCCTCAAGCCTCCGGGAAGGCAAAAACGGCCTTCCCGGGCTCCAGAGGTTCTCTGGAGGCTGGAAACGGATCTGTTTCCAGCCTTCCCGAACTTCTGGGAGGCCTGTTTTTCTCCCTCTCTGAGCCTCCGTGCGCCCTGCACTAACCTGCATCCAAATTGGGCCACGTGGAGACTCCTGGGAGGGGACAGGCAGGGCGGGGTGGCTAGACCAGTCAAGAGTGGGATTTGGGGGTTTGGCGAACCTCGCAGAATCTTCACTAACCCATGAACCCCCAGCAGCCCACCCCTGAGGATATGCAGATAGAAACTGCTAAAAACAGAATATGAAGTAGACTTTTTAATTGATCCTGAAGAATTTTTCTTCCTGTTCATTAACAACTTCTTCTGGAAATGTATCTACAAAATGGAACTTGAGAATAGCATCTAATTTGCTAGACCCAGGGTCAAATTAATCCAGTTAGCACACATATTTTATTTATTTTATTTTATTTTTCGATTTGTATACCGCCCCTATTCCGCAGACTCGGGGCGGTTCACAGCAAGTAT
>JANHFL010003878.1:21278-41000 GCA_032468155.1 Oxyrhabdium leporinum | reverse complement strand
GTCAGCCTGTCACGTCCTGCTCTAACCCGACAGACTTCTTATCATGATCTTAGATACGGACGTGAGTTCAGCTAACTCGCAGGATTACAACAATCATAGTTAAAAACTAGCAAAAACTTTTTTGGATGACTTACTGGGAAAATTGCAATAAAATTTAGAGGCACCTCAGAAGTTCCTGTGGCATAGCTAAAGCATTATGTTTTCGTTGCCACAAATAAAATATAAATAGTTTTTAAAGTATGGAAATATTGTTGGAACAACTTTTAAGAACGTTTAAATTTTATAGCAAGTGGGTGTTGGCGCTGTTGGTTAACCTTATAGTCTCTTGTGTACCCTGAGTTTAGCACCAACTGAACAAAGACAGGAAATAAATGTTTGACCTCACCCTTTTCCAAATTGCCTTAGAACTGCCACAAATGACTTTGTGGGCAACTTTAAAAGTAAAATGGAATTATTCTGAACTGAATAGACATTGCTAGGAAGGAAAATGTCAGATTTCTATCATTGGCCTTATCAAATAACTTGTCTGAGGAAACAGACAAAAAAAGTGATATTAAAGGAGAGCTGATTAATTTATTATATTTGTACGCCCCAGTATATGAATTTGAATGTTTGGATTTTTTTGCCCCAGGTCAAGTGCCTTAGGGCAGGGGTATTAAATTGGCATCCTGTGGGCCGGATGCGTCACATGCAGGTCATGCCTACCGCAGCTCCATGAAGGGAAAAAAACATTGTGATATGTCATGTGATGGCAACATAGCGCCGTGCTTTTGACACCCATACTTTAGGGCATTACTATTTAATCTAATACTGATGGAAGAATATCTGATTAATTATTAACATAATTATTAACTTATTTTGAATATATCAATAGCTTTTAGACTTATATACTGCTTCATAGTGCTTTACAGCCGTCTCTAAGCAGTTTACAGAGTTAGCATATTGCCCCCAACAATCTGGGTCATTTTACTGAGCTTGGAAGGATGGAAGGCTGAGTCAACCTTGAACCGGTGAGATTTGAACTGCCCAACTGCTGGCAATCAGCAGTCAGCAGAATTAGCTTGCAATACTGCATTCTAACCACTGCCCCAATATATAGTCCAAAACCATAATTTACGTAGGACAGCAAGGTAAATGTTTGTATAAAAATGAAAACAAACTGAAACAGCAAAATATTTTGGGATATTGCAAAACCAACAAGATTTATCAATACTAAGATAGAAACAGTGCTGTAGATGATTATATAAGCATTTGCTGCATGTTTTAATAGAATGCTAAATTTCACTTTGGATCTGTCTGTATCATTTGAAGGATACTTTTTAACATAAGACAGAACCCAAGCTGGATTCTTGGGCAAGCTTCCTGTATCAGAGTGTTCTTAATTCTGCAGGCAGTTAATCAGCATTCAAGCATATTGTAAGGCTTGGCAGCCAGTTAATTCCTTTTCAAAGAACTCCCTTTAGTTGGGTTCATTTAACCAAAGACAAAAAAATGACTACTTTCATTATTTAAGAAGCTTATTACTAATTCTAGGCTTCTTGAGCAAAATGTAGGTTTGACCAAAACAAATTTACTGCAGTACTATATATAGGGGACTTATTGAATTATAGGGTGGTTCTATCTGTCTGCATTTGAAAGACCTCTCCCCACTCCCTCTCCATTGTCTAGATTTTACTAGATATGGTTAGAACTCTCTGGCATGCTAGAATGACTTTAGATATGAAAGTTACAAGTAACTGCCTTCTCCTACTCCTTTAACACCTTCTATATTGAATGTTGAATTTAATATATTTCTATATCATATCCATTATTATACACCTCAAAGTAGAATGATTAAAGTATAACTACGAACATGTCGTGTTAAAAACTGTTTAAAGTATTATTTGTAATCATAGAAAGTGTATATGTTTATATGGTATTTTTTATTTTAACTGAAATCTACATACAGCACATGTTTAAAATAAATATATATCAGGATCTATAGAACAGATAAATCTGCTGTCAATTTCAAACTGTGGCCTGCCTGTTCCTGTAGCTATTACACAGCTGTTAGAAAACACTAGTCAGACTTGATCTATCATAAGTAGAACCATTTGGATTGTGCTACACATGACACTTATGGCATTCCAATGCTACAAAACAACATGCATTTTATAAGACATTATATACAGGGAGTCCTCAACTTACGAATTGAGCCCAAAATTTATGTTGTTCAGTGAGAAATTTCTTAAGTGAGTTTTGCCCCATTTTACAACTTTTCTTGCCATATTTGTTAAGTGAATCACTTCAGTTGTTAAATTAGTAACACAATTGTTAAGTGAATCTGATTTCCCCATTGACTTTGCTTGTCAGAAGATCGCAAAAAGTGATCACATGACCCTAGGACACTGCAACCTCGTAAATGCGAGTTAGTTGTCAAGCATCTGAATGTAAATCACATGGCCATGGGGATGCTGCAACTGTCGTAAGTGTGAAAAATGGTCATAAGTCACTTTTTCAAGTGCTGTTGTAACTTCAAACGGTCACTAAGTGAACTGTTGTAAGTCAAGGACTACCTGTACTATGGATTCCTCTATAGCATATAGTTATCAGCTGGCCTTTCTTTGTTGTTTCCTTTTGCAAAGGTATCTGAAGAAGCAAAAGATGAAAAGAAGTGAAATACGAACATGTTGTTACCCTACATGGGGATGTTAAACTTGCATGCCACATGCAGCCTATGACATTTTTGTGGCAAGCAACAATGAAAGATAAGCCCTCTGGACTATACTTTTCTTGGCTGGTGAGGTTGCATGCTCTCTACCCATTTCTGTGGGTGTAGGGAGAAGCAAGAGCAAAGTAGACAGATGGTCTAGACAGAGGGACAAAGAGGGAAGGATGGGGAGAATATCATCTGTGGCCCAGAACAATAGAAAGCTCCCACTCATTGTACATAGCAGGACAGCAACTGCCAGAATTACAACAGAAGGTTGCCTGTCATGATCAGAAACTTGATCCTCTCTGGGGACATAGTTGAGCAAGAGGTAACTGGCAGACATGTGCAGCACTGTGACATTCATTGGGTTCATCACAGTCACTGAGGCCAAAAACTCCAAGCTAAGAAGAAAGCATGGTTCTCCCTTGGGAATATGAAGGATGGCCCTGCATGAAGGCACCACCACAGCTGGAGCCAAGGGGAATATCTTTTTTCCCCACTTTCCTGTTCCCCTGCCAACATCACCACCATAGCATCTCCTTATCTAGAAAGACTGCATTGTTGTAATTTTTAGGCTGATGGACGAATCATGCAGCATTCATGACCACAACCCCTACCCTAAAATACAGAGGTTATCAATGAAATTATTCATGTGGACTCTTAATTTGGATCTGGATTTTTAAATTTTATGATTCATACAAATATTGAAAACTCATGCAGATTAATATAACGTTTTTCTTTAATTTCTTTTGAAAACCCGGATTTGGCCCAGATTAAGGTTTATTGTTTGTTTAATGGCCCCTGTTTTTTGTTAGCTTATTTGTGTTCATTGTGTTGATGTTGCTCTCTGATATATTGTTTTCGTCCGGGATGTTTCATTTAATATTGTCATTTGTCTAGTTTTGTACCTCACCCATAGCCCATTGGAGTTGGGCTGCCAACAATTTTAAATAGATAAATACTATTCATGAAGATTGTATAAACATTTTCTTTTATACTATTTTTTATTATTTTATATTTTTTGCCATAGGGAAAGATGAGAAATAAACTGATGTTCAGAACTCAATTTCCAAACACTAGAAACATTTTTCATAGGATAAATCTGTGCATTTCTATTGAGTTCAGAGATATTTTCTCCCAAGCAAATATGCATAGGACTTCAGCCTAGCATTTTTTATTCTTGTACTTGCACGTATATGAAAAAGGAGGTGGGGTTGTTAAGTAAAACTAAGACTTTTAAAAATGGAACAGATTCAGAATCATGGCATTCATACCTGTCTGAGATAAATTAGGGAGACTATATTAACTTTGCCATCTTGGACATGAACTGTCTATATATCTTGAATTGACCTGTTTCTACAAATTTTTCTGTTATTTGAGGGGGGGGAATCCTCAAGTTATTACATGATGGTCCTCTTCTGATTAATTCCTAATGATTTATAAATAACTCTTAATTATATCTATTAATAAGACTGAAAGGCTTCGCTGACCAGATAACAATCAAAATGCATATAACATAGGTTTTCATACATAAAGCAATTACTGGCTTGATAGTGTTAGTAAGTGATCATGTTTTGCTGCACTTATGCAGTAAAATGCCTGCAAGATTTAGCTTTATCCCATTATCCCTCTAGAAAAAATCAAGGGTCAGAGTTGTAATTGCAGGATGGACAGTTCTATAAATTCACAGCTATGTATTTTTTTCTTCAACACTTTGGTAAGATGATGCCAGGAAAAACAATGACTACAAAGGGAGAAGGCACTTTTTGCTTTAAATTTCCCCACAATGTGGTCCAAAACAATTAGCCTGTAGGGCTATGCAAAGATCCAGATTCAAAGCGCAAAATTAGATTTGAAAACTATGCAGATACATAGGTACCTGTCATGGACATCCCAGTTCCATCTTTCACATGATATCATATATTTTGTTTAAGGTTGTGTGTTTGCTTTTGCCCATTTCCAATCATTTTTTATTCTTCAATTCATGAAAAAGCCTATAACACTGTGGATAGGAAGAAAAAAAGTTGCCTGCTTTTGTTTCATCTGAAGTAGCAATACATTCAAGCTACTTTTCTTCAACGCACAATAAAATATTTGCTTCTTGAAAGGTATGGAATAGCTTGCTTCCTTGTGAGAAAATGAAAGGTATGAATTCTAAAACGAGTTTCAAAATGTTACCTAGTTAATATGAAATATAAATCTATTTACAGACATAGTCACTAAATGGCTTTTTAAGAATGTTTAAATCATTAGATCTGTCCATTTTCAAGCACAGAATTAAAAGAAACAAAAGGAGAAAGATAATAATGAGCAATCTAATAACAGAATGATAGCACCGGAAGATAATCTAAATCGGTGCTTCTTAAACTTGGCAATTTTAAGATATGTGGATTTCAACTCCCAGAGTTCCTCAGCTAGCCTGCTGAGTCCACTTATGTTATAGTGACCAAGTTTGAAGAATTTAACTAAGCCTTTAACTTTCTCTCTTGTTAAGAAAAACATCTCCAGCTTCCTTCATTACGCTTGGTAGATATTTTCTGAGTCCGCTCCCGCTTCTCCACGCTTATACAATCAGTAATGCAGTACTAGGACCCGACCTCGTACTCCAATTGCGCTCTAATCATCCTAAAGCAGTCTTCTCGCGATCCGGATGTGAAAGCTCCTTTCCTCTCTGATCGTTTCAGTCATCGGTAAGTGCTCATTTGTTGCTAAGGACAACCAAGCCTTTTCCGCTTCTAGCCAATATGGCAGCGCCCTGGCTGAGTTCGGCGCGCCAGTGCGCTAGCTCTCTATCGTTCCCGTGGCAGGCAAGGAATTCCGTTGACAGCAGCCGGTAGGAAAAGGAGAGCGCCGCGAGACACGAGTATTCGCGAAGTGAGGAGATCGCTGCCTGTGGTTAACAACTTCGGGAAGGTTTCCAAGGCTGAGCCCGGTGCCCGGAGGGAAAAGGAAATAAGGCGGACCAAGAATGAGATAATAAGGGGACGAGAACGAAGAAAGAGGAGAGGGGATGGCAGCACTTTGCTGCCTTTGAAGCAGAGGTTTCCTTCTTTCCCGGCCGAAAGGGAGCCCAAAGACCGGAGCCAGAGAAGCTGTGGGGAGAAGAGCCCTCCAAGGCGCAGGCGCAGGCCGCGGACCATGTAAAATCCCGAAGAAAAGTGTTTTGCGTTTCTGGCTGCTGTAAGCTTGAAGCCTCACTTCTAGGCATTTGAATTGTGTAATTTTTCAGATGAGATACCAGGCCCAACTGATTAATCGGAACATCGTTTTGTAAAGTTTTGAATCATGGAATTTAGTTTTTAATAACGGTGCTAAGTTGAGCAACTAATATTATTTCTCTTTACAGGACTCTCCTTATTTGTAATCAGAAATTTATGATACCTTAATTGTCACCTTCAGAATGTCTGAATCAAAGTTCCGTGAGGTTTTGCCCAAGCAAGGTAAGCAGCATTTATTACTAATAATTAAAAAAAACAACCTTAATGTTCTCCAGGGTCCTTTGTAAGAATTCTGCACTTTTAAATTAAGGGGGGGCAGGGGGCTTATGTGGGGATTTTTAAATGTTGTAAGCTGCCTGGAATCACCTGTGTGAGTTGGGAAGCTATAAAAATTAGTTTAATAAAGTCACAAAGTAATTTGATAACTAGTTTTACACTATAATTTACCATTTATATAAATATATATTATATATATGAAAAATACACTCTCATACAAGTTCCTTTCTTGACAATAATACTATTTCCTTTTAAAGTAATCTTTGGAGCCTATTTCAGACTAAAGTTCAAACTCTGATTTTGTGCAAACAGCACGATTCACCTACTAGAACTTGGTTTAAACCAGATAGCCAAAAGGTAGATTGGATGATTTCTATTTACCAATTTATCAGTTACAAAAACAAGTTTATTTTTGCCCTTGAGCAGCAGCAGTCGATTTTTCCGGCTCCGTGGACGTATGTCTTTTAAATAATCCCTTTCTGAAGTAGATTTTGCCAGCTAAAATGCTGTGATTGCATTTTGAGTGTGAAGATGGAAAGTATCAAATTTGAAATCTCTTAATGTGATTGTCTTGTGTGAAAAATCAGCTCCTATTTTGCAATATTTATATATACCCTGATACGCACACAGATAACTTTATTGAGATCCAAATAGGAACTGTAATGTTTGAATCTGTTTAATTGATATATCTGAATTTATTCTTTGATATTGGACATCCTATTTTTATTGTTTTAGGGATGTTAGCAGTAGAAGATGTAACTACCATGGTGATGTGCAAGCCCAAACTGCTGCCATTAAAATCTGTTACTTTGGAAAAACTTGAGAAAATGCAACGTGAAGCACAGGAAATTATTCAACAACAGGAACAAGCTGCACAGCAGTGTTCAACATCTGCTCTTGATCAATAAGAAACCTACATGATTTTCCTACTGGGTCTATATTAGTGTATATAGCAATACAATGACTTATGGATAGCAAGATGAAGATAAATGTTTACATGTGTTATAGATAACATTTAGATAAATGTTTACATGTGTTATAATTTTGTAAATATCTGGAAAACAGTATCAAAGTTACATTCAGCTTCTTGCTTTACAGGCTGCATATTTTGTTATAACATAAGTGGAATTGCTGAATAAACGGTTATGCTACCAAGTTTTCATATATGCTGAAACATAAAGTGATTTCTTGATTTTGACTTTATGTGTTACATGAATACAGCTTTTAAATCATGACAGTGCAACATGTAAACCAGATTTAGAAAGTTCAAGAGTCTAATGATTGTTATTAGAGGCCTTATGATGTATTTAATATTCATCTGAAATATCCTCACAAGACTCAAATTATGCAGTGGGGAAAAACATACACTACTCTTTGTGCATAAAGAGAGTAAGAGGGTGCCTTAGAAAGACTAATCAGTCCCCACTTACAATTATTGTAATTAAATTAGCTTAGCTAGTAGGCTTTCAGCATTCAGGTCTCAATATAGCAAAGGTGTTTCTAAAATGCAAACATATTGCGGAAACCTCAAATGCTACTGAAATTACTGGAAAAGGGAGTAGTATGCTTTCCAGAGGCTTCCTCTTCCCAAATCCAGTCTTAAACCTCAACATTCAACCCCAACCCTTCTGTCTTATTACTGGAAGAATTTGTATGGCTCCACAACTGATCAGATTAGTAAGCTGCAGCCTCAGGCAAAGTTGCTCCTAATGAACAATGTTTATGAAAAAGGAATATCAGAGATATGACTGTATAGCATTACTGTAGTCTCAGTGGAACCTAGTGTACAACATACTTCCAACATACTAAAGGTATGTAAAAAAAGGAAGAATGTAATTATATATGCACTGTGCTTGTTTATTCCCAAATTTAGTTCACTGATGAAATCAAGTAATATAAGAACATGTACCTCCTTTTAGGTCCAAGGTGAGAGATTTAGATATAGTTTTCAATGAAAATCAACAGGTACTTCTAGAAGTTAAGAATATGCTCCACAAATTTATTTTACAATACACACTATAACTGCCCTTTTTCCAGTTTTATAGAAAAAGAATAGATGTTCCAGCCACCATTTGCTGAACTAAAGACCAAGATCTTCCCCTGAAAAATATATTTTTGATCATACTGAATTTCTTAGCTCCTTTAAAACAAATAACTTTTTTCTGTCTTGGTAGCAGCAAAATAGAGGTCTAGCAGCTTAATATAACCCATTGCTTTGAATAAACCAGTGATTTTATCACAAAATGCTGTCCTCAAAAGAAAGGAGTGGCAAGCAGGCATTAATGCAAAACATGGAATGATTGGATTGAATTTATGGCACTTAATAAAAGATTGCCTTGTTTCTGCAAATTTCCATAGAAATGTGGTTATTTGTTCTGTCCAACTGTAAGTTCAGAGAAATGAAAGTTGGAAGATTTCTTGCATGAACACAAGTTTATATAACCGCCAGAAATTATTAGTGCCCCAAACAAGTGCTTCTTTTAAAAATAAATGAACTGTGCTAAGCAACTATTACTATAGAATATATACACATATATTCCCTTTAAACATCTACAGCTGCAAGAGTTCATTCACGTATTCAGTAGCTCTCAGACTTCAGGCGTCCTCCATCTCCTTCACTTACAAAGCGTTTCCTTCCCCTAAAATAAAATACAGATATAATTTCAACATCTCCACTATTCTTTTACTTGGCTAGAGAATTATCTATCAATCTGGGAAAATTATACATTAAGTAAACAACTGATCAAGTGTACATCAGCTACATACAGACTTTAATAACCAGGTTTTCTGCTTGTAAGATTAAGATTGATGAAAGGAAATAAATAGCTAAGGCCATAAGCTATGAAGAAATTTTCAGGCATGGTTAAAGCTAAACAGAGATTCCAAAAGAATCTTTTCTTCATAACCAAATGAAAAGCAGAATAGTTTTAATAAATAAAAATTGAATTTTCCCTTAATTACAGAATATTTTAAATATTCTGTAAAGATATTTGGCAAAAAATACGGCTGAGCTCAGAAGAGAATCTGGTGATATGTCTAAGTCTTGCAAAAATGAATAAATTTAAATGCAAATGTAAAAAAATTAGTATCCTTAATGGTTTGAATAAGTGAGACTTTAGCTATCTGCACATTGTGCCTAGCTGCAACCTAGCAGTGCAGATAAAGTATTAACCCAAATAAAAGCAAAATATGAAAAATTCTATATGGGAAAATAAGGCTCTGCCTATTTTGTAAGAAATGCAGATTTTTAACTATATGTAATTAACAAATAGTGCAACAGTAATAAAACTTTTGTAAGGTGTTTATAATTTTGCACGCTGCTGCTGTTTCAGCAACAGTATGTCATTAGGTAGTCTTAATAAAGACATCAACATGTCATTAATTAGGCTTATAAATGGTTTTATAGACAGTTTTAATCAACATAGTTTTGGACACATTACCAACAAAATATGGACAAGTCTACATTAAAGACATTTAAATACTAGCTTTAAAAGGGTTATTCAAATTTCTGAGACATTCACATGAATAACTGAATAAGAACCTTTTGCAATTTACTTGTTATTAGTTATTTCTGAAACATATGAACATAAATATATACATATATACTTAAATGTTTACCTGGAAGGACAGAGATCCCTTAATGGTTTTGAAATTATTCCAGCACTAAAGCATTCCTCTACAAATCGCTCAAGTACAGAATATGAATGTGGAACATCAAGATTAATGTCTGGGATTTCATGATAAACACGTTCATAACCCTGCAACATCAATATTAGGTGGAAATATTTAGGATTTATCTCAGACCGATTCTGTATAAAGAGTCAATCTTCATATTACGTTTAAATTTTCATTTCAATAAATAAATAAAGCTCTAAAATAGAGCATTTTCAGATAAATAGGTCAAGTAGCAAATAATGGCAAAGATCTCTGCCCAATCAAAATAAACTTAGATGTTCTAACATTGATCTTCTGCAGTTTCCATTATTTTTTTACACTTTCAAATTATGTAACAAAACCAACATTTTGTTATCTAATCTTAATTTAGAGCAGAGCTTTTAATATCACTTGGTGAATACAAATAAGTGCAATCTATCAAACATTAAAATATTAATGGATAATACTTGGGAATATATAATGCACATTTACTCTTTTCATTTGGTCCATAGTGATGACAGCAGATCTCCAGAGGGATTTCAACAAACTGAGCATCATTTTAAAGTTTGTTTCTCCAGTTGATTCCAAAACCATCACAACTGCCTAAAATGTAAATTCAAAGTTAATTTTTAATTACAATGGTAAAAAAATATGTATTTTTAAATTGCTGAACTATAGAGTGAGCCCTAGCTATTGCATCAGGGTCAAAAAGAGGCTAGAGCCAAAGAGGCTGGTGCTATCCAGTCACACTTTGTTATTCAGATTCATTTTTGGCAAAAAAAATGTTTCAAGTATCTAAAATATACACATATATGAAATGTTTATAAACATTTAAAATTTATAAAAGAATTCAGGCAAGTTTCCTGTTGTGTGATATTCACCAGTCCACTTAGAATATGCCAACATTACTAGCGGCTTTCCTCCATGATTTCACGTAGTAGGTATTTCCATCTTACTTGCAGATAACCAGAGGCTAAATCTAGAATATTCAGCATTCTTAGAGTTTGAGGTTTTTCATTACATTTGAATGAGCTTGGACAAGATCAATGACTGCAGAAAGGAACTTATTTAAAATGTATTGTTTATCAAAATAAGCTCTTAAAATAGTATTATTTTATAAGCAGCAGTGGCACAGTGGTACAGTACTGCACGCTACTTCTGCTGACTGCCAGCTGATTGCAATTTGGCAATTCAAATCTCACCAGGCTCAAAGTTGACTCAGTCTTCCATCTTTCTGAGGTGGGTAAAATGACGACCCAAATTGTTGGAGGCAATATGCTGACTGTATAAACCGCTCAGAGAGGGCTGTAAAGCACTGTGAAGCGGTATATAAATCTAAGTGCTATTGTTATTATGTACTCTAGGTTGCTTTCAAGAAGTAGTTTGACAACCATTACAGATAGTATAATTATATAAACTACCTATAAAAAGTCATAATCTTTCCTGTATGTTTATATTTTTTGATTACTAAACAATTAAATTTCTAGTACCAATTTTTATGCTTTATTCCTGCCTTACTTCATATACAAGTTCATGGTGAAAATGGGGTACTTCTAACTCTTGAAGACAACGTTCTGCTTCAGAAACATCTCCTGAAAGAAGGTACTCCTTCAACAGCATATCAATCTATTGAATTAAAAAGATAATACTATGTTAGGCTAAGAAAACTAAGGTTTTTCTAAAAACCTATAAGGATGTAAGTCTACATTTCCATTTCATATGCAAAAAATAAAAAAACGGAATCAAAATGTGAACAGCACACAGTAAAATTTATACATTTATTATACACATATCTTCACAGAATTGATATAAATCATATATTTTTAATTATGTTACGGCTGCAGGTTTTATTTTCTTTGAAGTTCTCATTCTCAACTTGCAAACAAATACAAATACAAATACATACATACGCACACACACACACACACATCAGATCCCACAGTCACGTCTTATTAATATAATTTTATTAATATATTTATGAACATTATTTAAAGAAAATGTTATTGTACTTAGGAATGTTCAAGTCATGCATCAAATGAATAAGCAATTGTTTAGAAGAAAATAGCAACCAATTCAAACATTTAATGTATTTTCATGTGATAAACTGTCTATGTAATTTTTGATATACCATTTAATTATAGTTAATAGGAAGTCATAAAAATCCATGCTTGTTACAGTGTTTTATTCTTTTAAAAATCTCATTAAGCTCAGGTGCTGGAAGTACAAAATACAAGGATCATTTTCTAGTCTAAATTATAATTTTTATATAGGTTATCAATATACTTTGTATAAATGCATGCATATAATATCAAATATAAAACTTAAATTATTAACCAATTTGCATAGTTGCCCATCTCACAAGAACTGACTTTAAGTGGTGTACAATAATTAATATATAAAATCTAATTAACAAATATAAACATTAAATATACAGTATGTATATACCACACATTTTTAATATAAAGCCTGTTTTCAGCAGTGTATAAACACATTGCATAGTTTCAGCGGTTCCTCAGCTCAAGAAAAGGAATGCTATCCGTTCTTAAGTACGAGTTTTGACTTACATATAATGTAAAGTTGAGAATAGACTGAGAATGGAACTTGTTTACAGGGGACTGTATATTTCACAGGGCTGTTTTTTTCTCTATTGTCCAATCTGACTTTAGATGTAGGAACCAATAAGGCACAATCACACTGTGCTAACAAGGCACAACACACTGTGCTAATCCTTGATTTGTTGCACCATTACAAGTTATAAGATTACTTCATGCAACATCACAAGTACATGCTGTGTTCTTTCTCTACCACCCAATTCACAGCAAGCAGCACAGAACTATTGCTGCTTCCTCTGCTTACTGTTTTTCTTCTTAAAGCTGCAGAAACAGTAAAATGTAACAAAGAAATATAAAGAAATATGTCTATAACAATTCTACAACTGATTTTCTTAATAACAATTACCACATATTTATAGCCAGTTAATACACTTCAAACAAAATTTGAAGTTCAGTTTACTATGGGTTTTGTGGTAGTGCAAACTAATAAGAGAAAAAGAAAAACATTCAACAGATCTTCCCATAGAAGAAAAATGAGGCTTCAACAGATCTTCCATGCAAGAAAAATGAGGCTTCTACTGCTGCCTGACTTGTCTCTTTGGGCAGCAGGACTAAGTTACTGACACCCAGAGAGTGTAAATATAGAAAAAGGAAGCAGCAGCTACTGTACTTCCTAAAATGTTATCTTGCTGTTCTTTTCCCCTTGTACTTTCACTTTTGCAACATTACTGTATAAGCTCCAACCTCTGAAAAGTGGAACAATTAACTACTATCTTCATTGCTTGTTAATACTTTCTTTGATTGAGACAGCAGAAAGAACTGCAAAGTAATGTTGCGTAAAGAATTAGTGGACAAATAAGAAGTTGTAAGAGACATTTGTCCACTTGCTTTATCTCAATGGTCAGGTAAGAACCTAGGCGAGGAGCTGAGAAGAATAAAGGGCTTAAAAATGTGCTGCTTGAGGCCAGAATTATCTTGAATCCATGATTAAATATGGAACCAATTACAAACCATTGGGCATTAATTACCTCTTTAACGAGATGTTTCACAGACTGCTGCCCACCACCTGAGCCCCATACATTGTCTATGCGTTTTCCACCTTTGTTCATGCTCAGCAGTACAGTAGCTCGATCCAGAGCAGCCCTATAAAAGAAATGGATTATAATGAGTTTCTTAATATGCAAAGCAGGCAATTGTAAATAAATATAATCACAATTTTATTTTATTTTAGCTATCACTGTTTGGAATACTTACTTTGTTGCAAAATCACAAAAATAATCACTACCTAACTTTTTTTCTTTGTAATTAACATTACAAAGCATTTAAAAACTAGTGGATGTAATGCATGACTGAAATATGAAAGGCAGACACTCACCGAGCCTGAACACAATCCACAGTACCCTTGTAACCATCTATGTAAGTATTGCATAATATTCCATCTCCAACTGATCTTGCAATAAACTGACCCACCAGCTGCCAAGGAAAAGGAACAATTTTTTCAGACCAAAGCTGAGACAGATACAATACTGTACCAAACAAGAGTATACCCATAAAATGGGGGAAAAGTCTAATAAACAGAGACTAGTTTTCTTTGCTGGGCCTATGCAGCAGCATAGGCAAAGCTAGCATGTTAGCTTGCATCTTTCACTCAAGGTAAGACGTCCATTTTCAGCATAATCCTCTCAAAACAAAAAATAAATAAATACATTTTAAGTAAATTACTTTTCAGTATATTTAAGACTAGGTAAAATATCTAACTAAGCCACTAAGAGGCTTTGTTTGGTTTGAGATTAACAGGTTTTCTGAACCCAGCATTCCACTTCAATCACTGCAATTAATCAATTGTGACTTAGTCAATGTACTATAGTGCTAAACAAGCCACAGCTTAACAGAGGCACAAGATGAATAATAACTGTTTGTTAATAGATCCACAAATAAATGTAAACACTCTTCCACCTCTCCATTTAGGGACAATAGGGACTTACCAAAGAGAGATGATAAAAATGTTCTTAATACAAATCATCATATGATTGCTAATAAAGGTGTATATAAAATGTATAAAAGGTATATATAAAATGTTGCTTAACATACATTTGGAAACGCTCAGGCCAGAGGAAAAAATATGTTTACTTTTACTCCCACCTCTTAACTCCAGATCATATTCCAACATGGATTTTCCCTCCAATTCAAATATATAGGACAAAACAGAAGGAAATATGTGTACAGGGAATTCAGTGTAAGAAAAGAGCCAGGTTGCCAAATGAAAACATTTTCATTTCAAATTAACTCATGCACTTTTTCACTTAAAAGTATCATTAGCACTCTGTTTAGGAAATGTTTGCAACTAAATATAGCAAATTCCATTTCATTCTGTTACAAGTAATTTTTATAATGATTTTTTAAAAAATAGTATGCATATATTTATAATACTGAAGTATGGTTCTGAATGGTTAGAATGTAAATTGTCAGTAAGCTTTGGTAAACCCAAGCTAATACTTCTTCAACCCAAACATACTGAGACAAAGAGATAAGTAGCAGGAGTATTTAAAATGTTACATATGTAGGTAGTCTATATAAGAATGAAACAAACATTCAATATAATTTATATCACAGAATACAAATTTGAGATATAATCCATGCTCTTACACTAGAGTTTACCTTCTGAAACTGGGCAGATTTGGCTGATCCATCCATTTCAGAAACCAAACCTTCAGTTGAAGAAGATTCTACTGTTCATATTTACATCTAAAATACTATTGTTTCAAGTAGCAATGCAGATTAGGATTGAAGTAGCTGATAGCAACAGATGTACTAAACCAACCTGTGGAGCTCTAGGAGTGTCCAGTACTAATTCTGGCAATTCTTTTAAAAGCCTGTCAAATGACTTTTCCACATCATGTTTGGAGATAACTGTCCCACATAAGTCAGCAAGAAGTTTTGAAGTCATTTCTCTGTGACTAGCCTTTCCCTCCAATGCCAATGACACAGCCAATACTGGAACACTACATTTCATTTCACCAAGATTAAGGTCTTTCAGCATTTCCTAGAAGAGTAGAAAGTAAGCTGTCACTTTATTTTTGAGTGTTATAATTTGAATATTCTACATAATAACACAAGGGAATAAATTAGTTCATGAAGCTACCTCTTTTACAAGACTATTTTGTAGAGTAAAACTTTTGGTGAGTCACTTTATTTGGTGGACAGAAAATATTTTTGCTTCTAAATTTGTGGAATTATTTAGATGGGAACAAACAGAAGGTGATTTAAACTAAAAACATGGTACATGAACTCCAGAACACTTTTGGGATACTCTGAATGGCATGTTCTCGTCTACATAATAAGTTAATTGACCTGAACTTGAAGTGCAATTTCAGGTATAAACAAATTTAATAGTAATAACAAACTTATTTAACTGGATGGCTATATTCTAAAGCATAAAATATTGGAAACAGCATGACAAAACTCTTTTAAAAATCTTATTTATACTAGTACTTATTACATATATTAAAATTATACAGTAAAATTTAAGTGATTAAGGGACTCCATTCTTCAGAAACATTTTAAACTTCACTGATCATTATCTGCCTTTGAAAAGTAATTAGACATACCGCTACTTCATTAGTATCACCGTGTTCAAAATATTCTTGAATTATTGGAGTTAGTGTTTTTTCACATGCTTTTTCATCCAAAGGTAGAACTACAGTTTCATAGACACAGTTATCCTATTTCAAACGAAGACAAAATACTTTACTAAACAAACATATTTGGATATTAAGAATATTTACTTTACTACTACTTAGCGGTTTCTGCCACCACTTTCCTTCTCTTCTACCATAATCTCTTATGGCAAATTAACAAAAAATGTACAGTTACAATCTTGAAGGTAGACTACCAAATATATCTGAACATTATCACAATTCTTGGGCCAGAAAAAAGGCATTTTTTCTGTACTAAATATCTCTCCAGCTAAAGGTACAAAATTTAAAACAAAGGTACTTGTGGTAATTATTTTGGAGTCAAGGATTTGTACAAACTTTTTAAATGTGTTTGGCGTTATACACAGCCTTACTTAGTTGATCTCAAAAATCAAACAGGCTTCAACAGAATATTACTCAAATATAAGACAACCGACAAATATCAGGGCTATAAATTAAACTGGGAAGTCAAAGAAACATCCTGGAACAAGGGAGTAGAAAACCATTTTCATATGTTTGGCCCAAAACTATAGTTAGTCCTCAACTTATGACCACAAATAAATCCATAATTTTAGTCATAAGTCATTGTACTTGTTAAGCAAGACATCCACAACTGCCTTGCTCAACAAACAATCCCAGCTGTCCCTGTTATAATCATTAAGTGACTGAGCAGGTCAGGGGCATCTTTGTAGAACCGGTGCCCACCAACATATAGAAACATGACTCAGGCAGTAAGGTCTCAGCCAGCTAGGCACAGCAACATGTTGGCTTCATCTCTGCCCTCCACTCCCAAAATGCCCAGCCTTATTCCTGCCCCATAATACATGGGTCTATTTACCTTCCCTTTCCTTCAAGTGCTGATAGGTGCGGCCAGCCAATGTGAGGCTCAGCTACAAAGATAGTGAAAGCAATCTTCCTCAAGATTAGGGAAACAATTTTTCTCAAGATTGGCTCAGAACAGGATTGGGGGTGGGGAGGTCCATGTACTGCTGGGCCTACACCCTTGAGGCCTTCCAGGCATGGGAAGTTAATGGAGGCTTCTCAAAAGTGGTGGGAGAGTGGTGGGAGCGGAAGGAGGAGGCCTGTGCACCACTGAGCCTTCCCGGAGTAGTGTAGCAGGGAAAAGACTAGACTTCTAAGCAGTGCCAGGAGGGAGGGAGAAGGCCCACACATTGCTGGGCCTTAACGACTGAAGCCTTCCAGCCTGAGTCAGTTATGCCCAGCACATCAGTGGATCTAATCAACCAAAGCCTCATGGCCAATGGTGGAAAAGAATGCAATTGTGGCACACTGCAGGCCTGGGTTGTAAGTCCCTTCGTCCAGCACCATTATAATTTTTAGTAGTCAATAAACAAATGGTAGTAAGTGGGGGACTACATGTACAGGGATATTTCCATGAAGTCACCAGGAGTAGAGCTGACTCAAAAACAATTTCACATTTTAAAAGTTGGGGATAAGGAAGGGATAATGGTCAAAGCAGAAAGTAAAAAATACAATATATTCTTATTCCTGCATATTCCAAAAATCTCTTTAAAGTGAATTCTGAAGCCCTGCACAGCCAGTTATACATATAATAATCACAGAAGAGTTCTGCATACATAAATTAGTGGTCACAATAGCATTGCACATAATAGGGAAGCAGATTATATGGACTCATTCTGAACAATCAAGGAACAAACTAAGCATTTTTACCTGATCATCTTCATAGTTGGGATCTTTAATATCCACTTCCTCCAAATCATATACTTGCCCTGGTGTTCCCCAAACACCTTTGCCTCCTGCACCACCTGGCCAAAGGAGTGGGATGAATTTAAGACCAAATGTAAAAACCAGATTATAATGATGAATATAGCAATTTTCTTATTACCTCACTCGAATATTTCAAGTGAACCCATTTCTCATACACACACACACACACAAAAAAAAAAGCTTAAAAAGTCATGTGCCCAACTGACAATTCTTCAGTGTTTTGGACAAGATGACATGCCACAATTTTAATACATTAAATATGCTTGTTTTAAAATCATCCTTTCATTTAAATTAACTGTACCAATATTTGTCAATATTAAAACTAGGAATCTTAACTTTTTTTCAAAGAATTCTAAGGCAAATATTAAATTTAAGAGTTCTAGATTTTCAAATCTCTTTGCTGCTCATCTTATTAATTAAAATAAGTAAAAGCAACAAAGGACTGGCATGAAGAAAAAAGCAAAATAAAAACCACCCTCTTACTGCTGTTTGCTAAAAAAGGACCCCAAAGAGCACTCACCTTTCTTTGGTAGTCCCCTTCCCTTTCCAGAACGAGACCGCCTATCCAGATATTTTCCTTTTGGACTTGTTGGCACAACAACTCCACTTTTCAGGGCTTCACCAGGATCACTCACTGAGTCACCTCTTCCAGAGTCTCTAGAGGAATTTTTTCTCAATCTTCTCTTTGCTCTGGCATTGATTTTAGCTTCATTGATAGATGTTGCAGGGATCCAGTTGCCATTGATTTCAACTTTTATTTCATCAGGTCCAACATTTTCCTCATCACCAGAAAAAGGAGTATCACTAAGATTATCCACTTCTAAATAAAGAAACACACACACACACACACACACACATATTAGCTGTCAACAAAGAGTATTCCTTTGAAAAGAACACAAACCTGGAAACACATACTAATGTTCTTGAGAGTACATTATACTCATAATGGAGCACACAATTCAGCACAGTACATTTAAAATTATCTATGTTGCAAAATTAATTTTCTTGATAGTTTTAACTTCATGTTATAGCTGAAACAAATTAAATACTTGGACCATATACTTCTGTGTAGATGAGGCATGACCTGAACATGGAGGACATTAACATCAATATTTTGCAACAAATTGCTTCCTCATCAAACTACAGATCACAGATCCCCTTAATCCATACAATAACAGTAACACTTAAACTTATATACCGCTTCGCAGTGCTTTACAGCCCTCTCTAAGCAGTTTACAGTCAGCATATTACCTCCAAAAATCTGCGCCCTCATTTTACTGATCTCGGAAGGATGGAAGGCTATTTCAACGACAGAGGACTAGTTAGAATGGTCCACTGATAGATCCCAACTGCTTTGGATCTATTAGTTGAGTTCTTCAAAAATTTGGTGCCCAATTATGCTTAAGAGTGTGTGCATATGTGTGTATTTCAAATAGCCTGTTCTAAATTTGAAGTAATTGCTTTGAATTCAAAATGTGGGATTTCATACATGAAATATTTTACATTCTAAAAATTTTAGACATTCCTACCACATGCATTATCTACTACTTTCAGGAATAACTCATATATTATGCTAGGGAAGCTCATCAAAATATCTCTTTTTTCTTGAAATGAGGAAGCCATTGGCTGGCCCTAAATTTTCAACCATGTAGGTTCTGCATGGAGATTATTTTATTTGAAATGTTCTAAGAGTAGTTCTACATCCTTTAATACAGAAAGAATTTCAAATATGGTGAGGAATTGTCAGAAAGTATTCAAAATTTCTGAAAATCGGGGATAACTAATTGATTACAGATTTTTTATGCTTTTTCTTTCCTGAATATATACATATATTTAAAATGTACAATAAAATACATTCATAGATACTTGTACAAAAGGTGAATATA
>JANHFL010003877.1:82425-92615 GCA_032468155.1 Oxyrhabdium leporinum | reverse complement strand
AAATTGCATTAACAGAGGGATACAATCAAGATCAAGTGAGGTACTAATACCACTCTATAAAGCCTTAGTAAGACCACTCCTAGAGTACTGCATCCAGTTTTGGTCATCACACTATAAAAAGATGTTGAGACTCTAGAAAAAGTGCAGAGAAGAGCAACCAGAATGATTAGGGGACTGGAGAGTAAAACATGAAGAGCGTTTACAGGAACTGGGCATGGCTAGTCTAGTGAAGAGAAGGACCAGG
Source organism: Oxyrhabdium leporinum (assembly GCA_032468155.1). NCBI lineage: Eukaryota > Metazoa > Chordata > Lepidosauria > Squamata > Cyclocoridae > Oxyrhabdium > Oxyrhabdium leporinum. The sequence goes on along the minus strand of JANHFL010003877.1, from coordinate 92,371 downwards.
CGAGCATGATATCAGTGTTCCAATATTTGAGGGACTGCCACAGAGAGGAAGGGGTCAAGCTATTTTCCAAGGCTGCCATAGAGAGGAAGGGGTCAAGCCATTTTTCTTGTCTATAGGCCAGACAAGGAATAATGGGTGGAAACTGAGCAAGGAGAGATTTAACCTGGAAATAAGGAGAATTTTTCTGACAGAATAATCAACCAATGGAACAGCTTGCCTTCGGAAGTTGTGGGAGCTTCATCACTTGAGACTTTCAAAAAGAGTTTGGACTGCCATTTGTCAGAAATAGTGTAGGGTCTCCTGCTTGGGTGGGGGGTTGGACTAGATGACCTACAAGGTCTCTTCCAACTATGGTAATCTGTAATCTGTAATGTCATCTTTTTGCAAATTTCAATAAGTGAATTTGCACTTAGTATTTATGTGCATTGTTTTCAGATTCAGAATAAGACTCCACAAGTCAAACAATGTTTATAATCCATAGATTTTGATAAGTTGCCAGACAATTTGCCTGCCATTAAACAAACCATGAGTGGATTTGCAGCTGCAGCTTATCTGTCTTCAAGCTTTCCCCAAGGTTATTCCAGCTTGTGCTGCATCTCTTTTTCACCACTAGATATCATTCCAACGCTTATCTTCCAGCCCATAAAATGAAACTTAACATTTCTTTTCTTTTGTTAAGTTAAATTAACAAATCACCTCATATCTTTCCAATGTATTTTTAATTATTTCCTAAGTTACTGTATTATTCCAATCAATTTTGTTGCATTTAATGTTCTTATATTTAGTATTCTGTATTTTCTGTGTCTGTCTCTTTAAGCGTTTAGGTTGCCACTCCCCTTCTTAAAGGAAAGAATAAAAGTCCCTTCCTTTCACTTCTTGAGACTTTCTTTGCTTTAAAAGTTGTTTTCCCTGGAAAATAAATTACCAAGTGATAGAAAAAGGATAGATCTCACCCAGTACTAGCACACTGTCCACAGATCTTTAATTGTGCTGTCTCTCTTCAGCTGTCAGTAACTTTGAAGAGACCACATAAATATGGCTGTCCTTTCCTCCGCCAGTCTGGAAAGCTTCCTCAGATCTAGCAGAGAGACTGCTGTCTCCCCACGATCAACGAGGGTCCCCTTCTTTCTTTGTCACCCCTTCAGAGTGACTCAACCCCCTTTGGGGGCCCTGACAGAGTGAATTCAACTGGGCTTAGTGGAGCCTTGTTTTTTCCCCCAACTGTCTTGCCATGACATCAACTGGAAGTTTCAGGATACTGCAGATTTCTTAATAAACATTCTAATATGTTACTAGACACACAAAATGTTCTGATGATATTCAAATACAGCCCAAAATATCCTTATCTATTACTTGTGCCTTTCAATTCTGAAAAAAGAGCTTTGTTCTAAACCTCCTCCATTCCCATTATAATTCAAATATCCAATGCCCACTACTCTTTGATTCCTAGAGGTTTCTATGATGTTCTCTCAGAGTAATGCCTTTTCTGCCTCTCCTAATCCTTCCCATTCTACTTTATTATATCATTTCTAACCTCCAGGGACCAGTCATTCAGGCAATCATTCAATCATATTTTTCAGGGGCCAGACTGACAAAAAGAGGTTTACTGCGGTGTGATAGAAGCTTTACCCTTTAATAAATACAGTATGATGCTTTCATCTCAAAGCAGTGAGAGCCTGCATGCTTTCCTCCTCTGACCTATCCCTGTTTAAAGATCAACATTGAAATAGCTGGATAGAATCCAAAGACATTGTTACCTTACAGTTGATGCACTCAGACACTCTTCCAATTACCCACCCTCCAAACAGCTAATGCAGTGCTTGCTATGTTCCAGGAGATGGATCAAGAGATAGAACCAAATGCTAGCAACTTACAGTCATTTTTGTTTTCTGTAAAGTTCAAAGCTTTTCCCCCTGCTTTTTTCCAGGATCTCTATGCAATTGGGAAGAATTCTTGCATTCAAAGATATGTAATTTGCTCTGTTTACAGCACAGTGTGAACAATTATGCAAGAATCACCAGCAACCATCTAAAATGAATAAAATGTAACTTTATAATGAAGCTATAGATATTCCAATACAATCTGAATGCATTTTGTACTACTTTAAAAGTTGAACAGAAATGGTTCAACTGACTGGATAAATTTTCTCATGGATTAACAGATAACTCCTAAAGTGGGACAAGACTTGAAGATAATTTCTTGCCATTTTACCCATTGTAAAGTCAGTTCAGGATCTTGTTAAAATTAACAGAATCTATCTGATAAGAAAGGCTTTTGTAATGCCAGTTACTTGTACAAAGTTGGCAAGTTTCAGGCTAAATTAGCTAACTTGCAATTACCTGAAAATGTTTCAACAAGCAAGGCTAATTGTTTTCAGGACTTTTAAGATCAAAGAGCTATTGTTCATACTTCCAAGCATGTTGTATCACAGCATATGTTATGCACAGACACTGGTTTCAGAATTCTTTGAACTTGTGTCAGATCTTAGTAATAATATATGATATAACGGCAGATCCTTTTTTTAAAACAGTAAGTTCTTATTCCTCAAGAAAGCGATTTAAACTGTTACAGAAATCATCATGTGCTTTAAGTCTGTAGAGATTCTCAGTCGTCCAGTTCATGGTTGTTCCAAAGGTGCTTTTTTTTCAGGAGGCAACTGGACTTTGTTTTTTCTTTGAAGACATTTCGCTTCTCATCCAACAATCTTCTTCAGCTCTGACAGGACAGTGGGGAATGGAAGGATTTATATTCCTTGCAGACAGCTGGTCATTTACATCCTTTTAGAGGGTTGTTGAAGCACTGGGAGGTTTCTCTGTGTCCTCAGGGTCATCTGAGTAGTGCTCCTGGTTCCTGTAGTCTGCAATTTTGTTCCTCTGGAAATCCATTCCTACTCCCACACCATTCCAAGAGTGTTCATCCCAAATTGTATAGCTAAAAGTCTGTAGGGATTCTCAGCCAGGTCATGGTTGTCCCAGAGGTGCTTTGGGGCAACCATGACCTTGGATTCAAAAGAAAAAAACAAGAAAGTCCAGTTGCCTCTTGAAAAAGCACATTTGGGACAACCATGACTTGGATGACTGAGAATCTCTACAGACTGTCAGAAACTTTTATTAGAGTGATGTTGCATATTATAAAAAACAACAAAAATGTGTGAATAAATAGTGGATATCCATTCATCATGGGAAAATTTGTTAGGCTATACTTTCCAATTAAATTGGAAGGTGATTTGAAGGTGATTGTAGATTGATTAGAACGGCTCTGCAATAATCTACCATACTTATTTGCTAGGACTCATTATCTTCAAAGAAATTTACGTGCATAAGCTACTGGACTCACAACCATAGTCTTCATTTGAAATCTTCATGGTTTAATGGTATCCATTTACTTCAAGGAAAGCCTAGTAATAATTAGTATTAAGAACTAATAACTTCAGTATGGAAAAGTTTTGAAACTCTACTACATAATGTAATGCTAGAGAGGAATTTAATTTGATCATATTTAACCATGGGTGGTCGGGGGGCAATTTCTAAATCCACTATTTACTTATATTACTATAAATCCTTCTCCTTCACGGTTTTCACCACTTTGATTTGTGAAGAAGTACAATAGATTTAGTTTTCATGTACTATTACTGGAAATGAAAGAAATGTAAATTTTCTGGTTGAACATCTTCATTAAAATATATTACAAGAAAGATAACAGTGAACAAATTTACTAAAGCAGTAAGAAAAAAATAACAAAATGTTGAAGAACACCTTGTATCAGTCACTGTTAAATGTTTAATGTGGAAATTAATTATTTCTCATTAGACAATGTCACCCACATGACACCATGCATGTCCCAGGAAACATCACTGAGTCCTTGACCTTGAAAGTCTTGAAAACAGAAGATAAAACAGAAGAAATTGAAAAAAGATGGAAGAAATAAAAAGAGAAAACCAAAGATTGGCACAGGCAAAAAAAAATTTGGAAGATGCAGTAGCAACACTGGAAATGGAAAAGGCCTCATATATATTAAGATTTCAGAATATACCTGAAGATAAGGAGGAAGACTTAATGATCACAAACCTATTGGCCGAAGCATTGAAAACCGAGAAAGAGGTAATAGAAGAGTAGATAGACCAAGCTTACAGACTTAAAGTCAAGCTATGCAAGAAGATATAAAGTGCTTAGGGAGGTTCATGTTTGTGAAGAGAACAATAAGAGATGAAATACTGAAGAGAGCGAGAGAAGAACAACTGCAATATAGAAGTAAGGAAATTATGGTGTTGAAACAGATCCCTTGGAAGATAAGAGATTTAAGAAAACAATATCAATTTTTGACTACAACATTAAATGGAGAAGGAATACATTTCAGATGGTTGGTTCTAGAGAGGATACTAATTAATTGGAATTCTAAAAGATACAGATTGGATTCTACATTTAAGGTAGCACATTTTTATGAGAGACATACAAGTATGTTTGAAGGGAAAACACAAGGGGCACAAGAAGCTAAGGAATTTAAAAAAAAGCATGGAGAAATAATGATAGAAGATACAGTAACACAAAATGAAGAAGAAGATAAAGAGAACACAGACCAAGAAGAAAACGGACTAATGAAAGAACAAAGACAAAAAAGAAGCACTAGGAAACCAAATCCTAAGTATAGCCAAGCAAAATGGTGAAAGGAAATGGGATCTTCTCAATGAATATAAATGGATTAAATTCCCCTTCTAATGAAGAAATTTTTTACACAATTATGAAAATTGAACACAGAAATAATTTGTCTACAAGAAACATATATATAAAAAACACTATAAATTTTTAGAATGCCCCAAAATTAAACTATATTTTACAACAGCACAGCAAAAAAGAAAAAAAAAAGAAGAAAAAAAAGAGGAGTACATTAAAGAATCATTGGATTCTAAACAGATATACTCAGATGAAGAAGGAAGAATTTTGATGGTGGAAATAATTAAACAAAAATAGATTTTGGTAATAGCACTATATGCACCAAATAATAAGCAAGCATTTTTTTTTACCAAGAATTACATAAGAAAATATTGGAAATGGAATATCAAAAAAAATTGTCTTCTAGGAGATTTTAATGCAATTGTGGATGAAACACTAGACTATAAAAGCATTAAATTAGGGAAGAAAGGAAGAAAGAGACTACCTAATACTTTTTTAAAATGACAGAAGAAATGTATATACAAGATGTTTGGAGAGAAATAAACTCGAAAAAGACCCAATATACATTTTATTCAAATAGACACTAGAATAGGTCTAGAATTGATATGATATGGATGTCCCCAGAATTAAGAACTGATATACTTCAGGTGGAAATAGAACCCAGTGTTTGGGCGTTTTCCAAGTATTGTATTATTTTTTCCTCTGATACTTTTTCACTATTATATAGCTTTTTATAAAACTCCTGTATTATGTTTTTTTCTTTTCCATTTGGCAATGTTGTATACCTTCCTCATCTTGCAATTTGCTTATCCACTTTCTCTCTTTCTCCTTCTTCAGTTTATAGGCCAGCCATCTTCCAGGTTTGTTAGTATTTTCAAAAAAGTTTTGTTCTTCTCTTTTTATTTGTTGTGCCAGTTCATCTTTTTCCATTATATTTAACTTGTGCATGACCTATGCTGAGAATTCTGGGAGGTGATGCCCACACATCTGGAGGGTGGCCAGGGTGAGAAACACAGCTTCAGACCCATCAAGTGAAATAAAAGTGTCCAGTTCCTTACATCCATTCATAAACAGAAGCATCTGTTGCTATTGTGGGAAGAACAATCTGGTCTGGTTCCAAGCTCGGAGAAAGACACTGGAAATAAAATGGAGGCTGGCTGGTTGGAAAGAAAGTCTCTGGCTTCCAGAAACTTCAGTGACAGCAGCATGTTTCTGGGATGCCTCACAAAATGGCTGAGTGAGTGGATAGGTCTTCATAGGATTCTGGGGTTTTGTGATTGAGATGCTCTGAGAGCTTTATGCAATGTAGTGAGCCTTGTGTCTTTTACAAGCCTTTTGGCTGAAGGCATTTTGTTTATGAATAGATTGGCCCAATCTTTCTCAATGAATACAAAATCTGCATTCCTAAAGGTCAGCCTCTTCAGGCTTCTTACTTTGAAGCTGTTTTCCTATGGCAGGAAGACTGAGGCTGCTTTCTGCCTTTGTTAAGATTTTTCTCAACTTCTCCTTTGGGGAAATATAATATTCTGCCTCTTTTAATATTCCCCAAAATATTGCATTCTCAGGCGCGGGTGGGGTGGGCTTCCCACACTATCTTTAAAATCAATAGACTAAATTTTCAACCTACTATCTTCTGACTTTGGCTCTCCCAATGAGAGGTGCACTTGCTAATCATCTGTTTGAATTATTGCCACAAGTTGTTGCTAAGATGACTGGCAGCTCCAAAATGTGATTTTGATTGCTTCAAACTGCTGTCAGAGGAAATATATATTCTGTTTATACTGAGTGAATGGTGCTGACTTCTTGCTTATTTCTGGACGTTATTTAACTGACCATTAACCTTTGCAGCTCATCCTTACTCAGAGATCAGCTGATGAAGTTCTCTTTCATCTTCCTGTTTTATTTGTTGTTTGGTTGTGGTATATAATTAGCTTTTTCTTAGAAATGTTCACACTCTTCAGTCTTCCCCTCTAGGACAAGTTAGTTCCACTTTCCCTTGAAGGGAGGAAAGGATCAAAAGGTCAGATCTGGTCAGAAAACAATCTATTTGCGATAATGAAACTAGTTCTATCCAATCTATTGCAGTTCAGGTAGCATAAAATAAGGTAGGTAGGAGGCTATACGTGGAAGTGAGAAGTTCTGTTTCCTTTATGCCAATGTTGGAACAGATACCAGGCTTACCTTATTCACCTACAAGATCCTCCATGCTAGACACCATGATCTTACAGACATATCACTCTCCCATATACTGGTGCCTTACCTATAATTGGAGACTCAATTTTGAGTGCCTTGACACACTTTGGCAAAAAACTCTAGAATATGGGATTTTTAAAAAGTAATAGAACCTCCTTCTTCCCCCCTACCCCAATCCCCAACCTGCAACCGCTAGGGAATACCATCTTCAAATGGGTCTACAAATGCTTACTTTGTTATCTTTCCAGCAGCAGACAAAGCTCATTTGATTTTCCTTCACCTTTTATGTAGTGTGGTACTTTATTCTTGTGATGCTTTGTTGTAACTATTTTTGTTGCCAAAAGAGACTCTGCTATAGTATGATAAAGATTAGAACAAATTACAAACAATTCCTCTTCAAAACTTATCTTTTCTATAAAACTTCTGAGGCAAATGTCCAGTTTCTATGTACGGTAATTATACATCAATACTGTAACTATCACATCTTCCAGTTTTTTTAACCTCCATTTCGGTCCCATTTTTTTCCCTTGTCTCAAGCTGGTCAGAATTTAGAATGTAAGCCCACTTTTAAAAGGAAAACCTTTTATTTCTATAATCAAAAGGAATTTTCAGTTGTTACCACCCACCAGGCATGCAATTCAGCAATAAGGACACAAACATAGTGATTTTTTTTTAGACTGGAACAAAAAGATCCACTTTTCAGAACTAGGGAAATAATGCATTGGTTGCAAAAATATTGTGACTGCAAAACAGCATAGAGGAGAAATGTTCTGAAAATGTGTACACGTTTGTCTATAATGGTTTGAGATGAATTTGTGAATTGATGCAGAAATGGGCTGAAATGAACATAGAGGTCAAGAAAATGAGAATCAGCAAATCTGACAGATTTGTTCAGTCCCAATTATTTTTTCCCATCGACAATCTGATTGTTTTCTCCTTTGTTTTATCAGAGCAAATTGCTCAGAATATTTCCCACTTTTTCTGTCCCTGTTATGGGTGGCTGGAATCTTTTCCCATCAAGGTAAGAAATAAAATCCTAATTCAGAATCTATCAACTGCGATGTCCTTTCTGCAAGTAAAAATATGGAATAATAAGTGAGAAGCTGCAGAACTTTTTAAAAGACCTCCACAGCTTTTTTATTTGTTATTGTTAATGTTTATCTAATGTAACTGCATTGTAAATAAAGAGTTAAGTATTAAAAGCTGGTAACCAGGTAAAGTTTTCATCAAGGAAGGCCTCACGCTTACAGTGGTAGATGTAGAGATGATGTACCTTGGGTTTCCCTGGAGTGTTTTCTGTATCTACTACTGACTTTGGTATCACGTGCACAAGGGCTCCCACTTCTTTTGTTTGCCTCAAAATGCTGTGGGGCATCTATGGCCAATCTGATGCTTTCCCTGTTCATCTAAAATGCACTACCTGTAAGGGATGTAACAGGCGAATACACACGAGAACAAGCTGAAGAAGACTGATTACAGGTAGTCCTCAATTTACAACCACAATTGAGACCAAAATTTCTGTTGCTGAGTAAGACATTTGTGAATTTTGCCCCATTTTATGACCTTTCCTGCCACAGTTGTTAAATGGATCAGAGCAGTTGTTGAGCTAGAAGCATGGTTATTAAGTGGATCTGGATTCCCCATTGACTTTGTTTGTCAGAAGGCCACAGAAAGAGATCACATGATCCCAGGACACTGCAACCATCATAAATTTGAGTCAGTTGCCAATTATCTGAATTTTGATCATGTGACTATGGGGATGCTGCAATGGTTGTAGGTGTGAAAAACAGTCATAAGTCACTTTTTTAGTGCCACTGTAACTTTGAACAGTCACTAAATGAATTGTTGTAGGTCAAGAACTACCAGTATATGTGAGATACTATTGCTATTGAAATACGCAGTTATTGTGTCTTGCTATACTCCCAGATTTGTCAGAAGTTTCATGAGAAGTTTGGATAAAATAGATCCCATCTGGATCAGGCTAGTGTAGTGAAGAATAAGCATTATACTCTACAGGCTCAAGCTACATGGGAAGCCAAGAATTAATGCTATTGCTTCTTCCTAAAAATTTTACTGTTGGGCTAATACATAATGGGGGGATCTAGATAATAGTGCTCCTTTACATGATTTGAATTCCACAGACCTGGCTACATTAACTCTGTCATAGCAAGCAGCAAAGCAAATACAGCTTTGGTGTTTTTCTTTCCAAATATGTTTATGATATTGGTTTTCTTAATGATTTCCCCCCTGATTTTTCAGAAAGGTATACTTCCTAGAGTCACTTTGGCAATCGAGACAGTTGACAAATTAATTAAAAAATAAAGGTTGATAAGAGATATTGTGATTTAAGGCTTCTTTTATTAATTAGTCCTCAGTCGTCACAAAAGATCATTTTTAGCAGTGACTTTTGTGGAATTTTATTGTATGTTTCATTGTTAAGGCAAGGCTGGTGGGAGTCCCCTTAAACTGTGAAAGGGTCCACCACCCCAAGTAGCTGGTGGATAAGTATGTAGGCAGTTTTGTTTTTTGGCTGGGGAAAGACAGGACTACCCCCTTCACTGTATATATATTTAGTAGTGGTAGTTATGCCTCCTTTATCACTCCATCAATGCAAAAATGTTGATGAATCCCAGCATCAGTCTGCAAATCTGATTTGCTGTACTTGTGTCCTGCCCTTGAGTTGCCTCAGGAAAAACTTTTTTTTAAAGAAAAAAAGCCCCCTCTTTTGTTGTATTTCTTATTGAAATTAGTATTTGATAAAGTTTCTAAGTAACTGATTACTGCCTTCTCTGTAGTTTTGGCTGCATTCTGTGGACTAATTTACCTGTATGCTCGCTATCAATACTTTAGAGGATATGCGCATTCTGCTGAAAGAAGGTGAGTAATCCTTGTGTGAAATACCTCAAGTAGATTGTCTTTCAGACAAGTAATTTTCTGATGTTCAAGCTGGATAGCCTTGAGAGCAACACAAATTCACTTCGGAGGCTCCCGGATTTGAAGACCTTCCGCCGGGAGCTGAAGACCTTACTCTTCCGACAAGCCTTTCCTGACTGAGGGGTTTTTAAATTGGTTTTAATTTTTAT
>JANHFL010003877.1:70170-82325 GCA_032468155.1 Oxyrhabdium leporinum | reverse complement strand
CTTTCCTGACTGAGGGGTTTTTAAAGGGGTTTTAAAAATTTTACGGGTTAATTTTAAAATGGTTTTAAGAGACTTTTGGATGTGAACCGCCCCGAGTCCTTGGAATGGGGCGGTATATAAATTTAATAAATAATAATAATAATAATAATCTCTGAACTTGACTGCTTTAGGCAGGTAACGCAGTGTAAGATGTTTTCCAATACAAAAACCATCCCTCGCATAAAACAAATTAGATGGGTTTTTTTCCTCCCCTAACTTCCTGTCTCCTAAGTAGCCCCCAGGAATATATTAATTTTATATCTAACCCCATGAGCTCTCAAGGGGTATAGATTTGACACAGATTAAGCAATTCATTGACAATTAAGACAAAGAAAATACAGCATTTTGGAATATCTCTTTAATTCCACATCAGTGGTGGGTAATTTGGCCCCTTTATGACTTGTGGACTTCAACTTCCTCAGGAATTCTGGGAGTTGAAGTCTGCAAGTCATAAAGGGGCCATAATTCCCCACTCCTGTTCTATATCATTTCTCCCTTACGGGGGATGCGGTGGTCATGTGGTAAGATGCTGGGCCTGTGAACCGCTGAGGTTGGCAGCTTAGCAGTTCAATTCCCGTGAGCGAATAAACCTCATAGGGACAAGAAAGGAGCCTCCCCCAAATGCCTACTGGCATTTAGGCGTCCCGTGGGTAAAGATAGCACCGCCCAAAAATATTCATTTCACAGAGCCAGCTCGGTGATCCCTGGCTAACAGGCGCCACACGCTAAATAAATAAAATAATTCCCCCTTATAATATTTTAAGTAAAGAAAAGAAACTTCCAGAAACAGCCTATCCTTCTGTGGTTAGTCCAAGAAGATAAGGTGCATTTCTAGATCAGCTCAAGGATATCCCATGTCTGGTGAACTTGGAAAAACAAATGTCTGGACTTGAGAGGTTATTTCGGAAAAAAAGAATCAAAGACGAGGATGTGGGTTCAGTTTGACTGTTACCATCCTACAACACTAGTAGTTCAAGTCAGTCAGTTAATTCTGCTAAATGGGCATTTTTAAAATCCTTCCCCAGTAATGCAGCTCATATCTGTAGGGTTTGTCTCAGTCTATTTACCAAGTTACTATGGAAGCTCTTTGTAAGAACACTGACATTACTGTGGCAACAGCCAGCCTCAATTAACTCTAGTTGTTTTTTACCCTATTTGCACAGATTGGGCCCCATGTATTTCAGCGCTGGAGTTCTTTTCATTCTTATTGGCTTGTCCATGGTGGGATTGCTTGTCCATTTTGTGCGATACTTTTGATTCCTCAGAGATGCTTTGAAATCAGCCATTCATCCCTTTCAACTGACGAAATACTCAGTGATTTGCACCTTAGTTTTCAACTTTCATTTCTCCTTTTTTTTCCAAATTCAAATAGTTTTTGCACATCAGCCTTTTCAAACTATAATTTTCTAGAAATGTATTTTTGTTTTCTGTTAATGTTCCTATGGCTTTCCCCATCGTAGTATTGTTATATCTATTTCCTGTGTTTAAAAAAAAATATTGTTAAGTTGTAACAGATATACTTACAAGGTAAAATTCTGAATAATACATGATGTACCATTAGGCTAGTCTGATGCTTTGAACAAGGAACATGAGGTATCAAGAGAGCCAGTCAAGGTCTGGATTCGGTGCAGTTGGAATCAAAGTCTTATATTAAGATGTTATGCTCATGGGATCCAATCTACTGGAAGCCAACCAGAATTAAGTCTGAGTCAAACTAGTTTCAAATGATTGTTAGGAACCATGGATGAAACTGAGATTTCTTTTAAAGAACCCTTATTGGGCTTTTCTCAGAAAACACACATCCAGTTGCAGGAATTAGGTTATATATGAATAAGTTGATGAAAAGGTTTACTCTTTTATCGCAGTTTTCAATTATTAAGCTGATTTTGTCTTCATTATAAGTCTTTCACCTCACAATCAGGAGGCTGTGAATTCAATCCTAGGTAGCAGCAGATATATCTCTCTGTGGGCGCAAAGAGAAAATATCTGCTGTGAGCTCCGTATAGGCAGCGGGAAGGGCATCCGGCTATTTAAACGCTCAGCTCCATTCAGTCGCCCCAACCCGATGCAAGGAATTACGGGGTCATTAGAAGAAAAAATATATCTAATTGTCTTGATTTCATTCTTTTCTCTCTTGTTTTCATATTGTTTTAAAAGAGTTAAAAGAGTACCTATAATTCCCAATCTTTTAACTATAGCTCCATCCCACATACTGGGGTGGATCCAATCTGGTGAGGGAAGAGTAAGGTCCTAGGATACATTATTATGAAGTGACTTGGGGCTTCCCTATCTTCTTTACTACCATATGAAGTTGGAAGAAGTCATGGAAGTTCACAATATACTGATGATCCCCACTTGTACATCTCCATTTCGGGCAAATTGAAGATGCGGAAGGTGTCCTGAGCAGTGCGTCGGAGGCTATCAGGATTTTGATGGAGAGAAACAGGCTCAGAATCAACAAGAACAACTGCTAATTTAGAAGCCAATATTTTCTGTGACTGTAATATTTTTAAGCTTACTGAAGTTAAGCCAGAGAGCACAGATTGGCAACTTGAGAATCTTCCTGAATTCATAAATGTCTATGGAGATTCTCAGTCATCCAGGTCCTGGTTGTCCCAAAGGTGCTTTTCAAAAGGCAACTGGACTTGTTTTGTTTTTTCCTTGAAGATGTTTCACTTTTCATCCACGAAGCTTCTTCTGTTCAGAACTGAACTGAACTGAAGAACTAAAGAAGCTTCTTGGATGAGAAGTAAAACGTCTTCAAGGAAAAAAACAAAGGCAGTCCAGTTGCCTTTGAAAAGCACCTTTGGGACTCTTGTAGTTATGGCACCTTCTAGAGTAGCAGTTGGATACCATGACTAAGAAAACCTTTGCTTAGCTTAAGCTAATATGCCAGGGTAACAGAGGTCCAACTGGAAGATTGTCAAGGTAGAAATGAGTAGCAACGTGTGCCAAATTCTATATTTTCATATAATAGCTGCACAGTGAAATGCATTTGAGTATTTGGCACACTAGTTCAGTTAACCTCAAACTTCAAAATACTGGTAGAACTCACTCTGTTCTTGGCTAGAATCACCTGACGTAAACAAGACACTCATTGCCCTTAGTGTGGCCTTTCAAGGATAAGAGAAGATAAAAGACAAACTTCTCCTTGTTCTTGGTAAGGATAGGTGGACAATCGGATAAGATACACCAATCCACGCTGTTCTTGGCAGAGATGAGCAGACATACTGTATATAAGTATGATTATTACCTACGATCTACTGTATATAAACCAGTCAGAAGCCCTTGTAGAGTGGAACTTTAGAACAGACCTAATCTAGGAGTTAATGTACATTTGCTGACTTGGACAAGTTTCCTGACTAATTGCAGAAGTGCAAGATTTTTTTGTCTTATATATTAATATTATGCTCTTTGTAAGTTGTATTTGGTTGTTTCTTCCTTTGTTTTTCATATTGCCTTGGAATAAAACCTTGATTACCCATACTGGTGTCCTTATTGCCCCTGAATCTAAAAGTAGATGCAACTCAAACAGGGCCGCCATCTTCCTGCAATAGGATGTACAGATAACCCTTGGGTTGTAATAGCAGTTAGGACTGGAATAGCTATCACTGAGTGGTGTGGTTGTGAAAGCAACAGCAATCCCAGTTACTGTCATAACCCAGAGACTATGTGGGTCATTAAGAGAGGACTCAGGTGACTGAAATCCTAGGCAAACAGTGCTGCAGGTGGGTGCTGCTGAGCATGGGTGGGCTGGCAGGCACTTTGGAACATGGGTGGGAGGGAGAGGGAGGACACTGTGGAATACAAGATTCCTGAGATTCCCATCCTCTGCAGAAGGACTCTTGGGAGAAAAAGGGTGGGGTTGACTTGTGGCCTTCCCTGCTGGTTTCACCTTTGACTCTGCTTGTGGGAAACTGTCAGGGAAGATTGCAAATAAAGATCATGTGGCCACAGCTCACTAGCAATATTGTAATCATAAACTGGGCACCTGAGTGCTCAGATTGTGATCATATAATACGGGGGACGGGACAAGATACCTTGGGATGGTCAGAACTCCCAATGACTAGACATAAGTCCCCCTTGCTCAGCGCCATCATAATTGAACAGAATTGACATAATCCGAGGACCAACTTTAGTGAGGAGAGCAAGTCGTATTCTGGTCATCTCTTGTTTAAATTACTGTAATTCACTCTATCTGGGGTTGCCCTTGGCTGCTGAGCAAACATCAGCAGGTCTAAACTACAGCAGCCCATATTTATACTGATCAGTCTTATTACTGATAAATCACACCACTGAGTATCTGCTACGAAGGATATAAGCACGCACAAGCCTCTGATTTACCAAATCACTACCTGCCATTTGTATGCTATCTGCTTCTGTTTATATTTGCCCTTTCATATCTATTTGAGGCCTAGAAAGTTTTTGGAAATAAAAGTGATGCTGGAAGATAGCTGTGTATTTCAGAGCATGCCAGTTTCCTATTTCTTTTAATTAAAATAATGTCTTGGAAATATAAAATGTCAACTGAAACAGAAAGACTAGTGAGTGGCCGAAAGATGCCTAAAAGTATACCGACATCCCTCGATGTTAAGTTGGGAATTGTACTTCTAGATCTTTTTGACAAATTGGAGAAATCACTAGATTCAAACAATATTAACTAAAAGTTTAAAAATATAGCAAATGTGAAGATGCAGTTCTTCTCACAAAATATGTTCCAGGTCTTTAAAATCTTACCAAAGAACTGAAAAGTGACCAATGTAAAAGATTTGATAAGTTATAGGCCTTTTAGATTGCTCTGCTTAAATTGGTTGAAAAGATTAGTAACTTTCATGTCAGATAAATGTTCTGCAATTCAAGCGGAAAATTTTTCCCACTGCCCAATACAGTAGATGAGATGGGCATCCGATTGGACCCAGCAAGGCTGCTGGTTAACTAAGATTATGCAAGTTCATGGCCTAGGAAAGATGAAGGTGAATTATAAATTATAAAAACATTTATTAGGGGAAAAAACACCTATCTTCTAGTTTATAATGGGTATTTTTAAGGAAGTAAAATGCCCAGTTTTGGTATGCTAATATTCTTCGTATTGCACAGACACTGGCATGCAGAGAAAATGGCTAAGTTTTGCTTTTAATAGAAGTTTTCCCCCTTGCAAAAATATCTCTTGGCTATAGCTATACCTTCATGCAAAAAGACAAATCATTCACATACTTATAATATACCTGCAAAATATTTTCAGTTTGTCAGATTTCTCTGCTTAAGGAAAATGCAGTAAAACACTTTCTACAGTGTACCTTTATATATATATATGTCTGTGAGTGTATGTGTATTCACACACACGCACACACACACTCTTGAAAAAACCCAAATGTATCCAATAATAAAAAAATACAGCACATAAAAGTAGTATAATGCATTCCAGTGTATAGTTAGAGACATCAGGTTTTTGTTTTAAACTCTAACCTCTATCCTTTGAGAATTGACCTATAGTTTTCTTCTTTTTTAAAATTCACATCAATTAGAGAGAGATGGATTTAAAGGGGTAATCTTTGCACTGATTCCCAAGGCATGAAGAGACTGGAGAGTTTAACATGATCTGTATTTATGAAAGAGGCATGTTCAACCATGGGTGGCTCTTGCACATTATTTTTTTCCCTATTTTTAATCCCTGCCATTTGCCACCTCTGCAATTTTTGAGAGTGGTCCTCCTTTGCATTTTGTTTTCAGGTGTGGACATAGCAAAGGTTACTTGAAAGGTTGGAGGTCAAGCATTATTATATCTTGATTCTTTTCCATAAGTGCTCAACTGCCAAGTTTCCCTTTCGTTAGCTTCACATTCCATAAACGTGCACTTCTAAATGTACCTTTTAATGATACATTCTGGATTAATGTTCAGGGAGGAAGAAAGAAATATAGGAACAACATGGTTCTTACTCAAGAGGACAAAAAACAAACCTTCTACACAGAAAGTTCATCCCTAGAGAACTTATTTGTTTCTATGTTTGTTTTCTAGCTGCAAAGGCAACTGACTGTAAGGTAAGCCAGCAATGGTGCTTGTTGTAATTGAGTCCCAGCACCTATGTGTGAAAAATTCATCTCTTCCTTATTTAAGAATGGTAAGAAAACTCCAAGGTTCTCCCAAATTTCACCACAAGATTTTTCTTCCTGTTCTTGGGGCAGGAAGTGCTCTTTACACGTCTAGCTTCGCTTCATTAGTAGCCCACTCATTCTGATGCATCTTCAATGTCTTAGAAGAATGGAAGAGCTAGAAAGCCATTGGATATATTAGTCTCTGTATCTTCAAGATCAGTCTGCTTTTTTCAGGAATATCTGAAAGTACATGAATAACAAAAGAAAACTGATCAGAATTCAGCCAGTCAGCATTTGGGCTTATAAATTATCTCTCTCACAAAAGAGTAAGCTGCATAACAAAACTATTGTCCAAACTACAAGTTATCTCTTTATGTATGATGTGAAAGGATGTCATTGTCTGACAGAGTTATGTGGTTACTGTAAACACGATCCAAACATTGCTTGTTTGCAGAACATGCTGAATCGTAAACTATGATTACAAGCCACAATGGTTATGTTCACGTAACCACCCAAATGAAACACATAATGGCTTAATATGATGCCCTGATTTACTTAAGATCTTAAAATGTAGTGTGTTGCTGACTTTCCTATAGTTGTTGTTGTTGTTTAAGTTATAGGGGTGGCTCTTACATTTTATCGTATTAAACTTTATGGTATTGTGACTATAACAACAAAACAATAATAAACTATCAAGAGCAACTTGGTAATCCCAAGTGTTATACTCTTATTACCAATATTATTAGATTCCCAATAGATGCCAATTCCCATCACTCCAGTCAGCCAGAGCTCCAGGATATAATGGAATTGGAACACTGCACTTGGAGGGGAAGCTGCTGTTGAAGGCCAAGTAGCCTCCGACAGCATGGCAGCTGATAAGGCTGCACCTAAGAAACGGTGCACGTCCCCTGACCACAAACCACTGGGTATAAATGCCACATGGCATAAGCAACCAGACTTTTGTCCTTGAAGATAATATTCTTTCCTGCCATGTTCCTGATTGGCAATTTAATAAGAACCTTCAAAGTCAAGAAACGGTGAGGGATGTTCTTGTAGACTACAGTCAGAATGACCCAATGGCTTTAGTGACTTCATTGGATGAAATGGATCCTTCTAATCTCGAGCAACAATCTGGAGAGCTTTTCTTGGAAAGCAAAAGAACTTTCTAAAGCAGCGACTGGTTCTTTCTGCTGCAGGAGGATGGCAGCTGTGTCAGTTTCAGGGGCTTCCAAGGCCTGAAACGGGCAGAGAGAGGAAGACTGGAAAAGAACTACCAAACACTGGAGGAAAATGTGGCTGAGGTGCCAAGGAAAAGGGGGACAAGAGGCTTCTCCTGGGACACAAGACATCTTGTTCTCCACAGATGTAGGGACTTGATGTGTGGTGGCTCCTGAGCAGGGTCTGCCTGCTACTCCTGCCACCCTATGCCTTCATGTTGGTGAAAGTAGCTGCCCAGCAAGAAGTAGATTAGAAGTGATTGTAAGCATGCTGTTTCCACCAGCAGCTTTCCAAAGGAGTGAGCTCAATATCATGTCTCTTTCTGGCTCCAAGGAAGTGCCCCTTTCTCCTCCTGATCAACTCTATAGCATAGGCACCTTCCCTGAGAATCAGAGCTCTACATTTTCCATCTTTCAACTGCCACTGGCAACTGGGACACCACCCCTGTAATTTGCTCATGACCACCCCGGGAGTTATGACCTACACTTTAAGAATCCCTGGTTTATGGCATTGTATGAGTAAATGTGCCATCTAGTAGACTTTGCTATTAAATCTTTCTTCATAAATTATGCCTGTGACTATTCCGGGTAGGCTGCATTTTCTAAGATAAGGAAACAAGCAAGATTACATTTAACTCCTTGGAATGCATAACCATTGAAAAACTGAAATAAAATTTGGTCTATGAATGCACCAACCAGAAACATCTACCTACAGCTGTGGAGAATGTCTGTGGACAAATATTATATTCCAGTTCAGTACACAGAGATAAGTTTTCAGTTTTTGATGATAATTAGGACCAGAATTTCCATCACTAAGTGACACGATCGTAAAATGCAATGTTATGTGACTGCATCGTTTAGCTATGACAATCCCAACACTTCCCATTGCTGTTATTAAGCGAAGACTGTGGGTTGTTAACTAAGTCCCCGGCAGCTTACAAGAAGGCCAGCAGGAAGAGCAGTGGGGCTGGGAGTTGCTTCTGCCAGGTGAGGGAGGCTGCAAAGAAGAGTGATTTGTTACTTTCCCTGCCACGTTCCCCACTAAGTAGCCAGCAGGCAAAGTTGCAAATGGCAATCATATGATGCTGAGACCATCCTAAGTGCCAGCTGGTTGCCAAACATCCAAATCACATTCACGTGACCGTAGGGGTGCTGGGATGGTCAGAACTTTGAGGACTGGTTGTAAGTCTCCTTTTCCAAAGCTGCCATAGGTTTGCACAGTGACTAAATGAGTGGTATGCAAGGACTACCTATATATCCTGGAGACAAGTGTGCCAGGTACCCACAGCAGCCGAGGCCTCCAGGTGACACCTTGGCTTTTGCACTTGTCGCAAGGTGCGGCAGTGGAATTTACTCGTCTTGATTGGAAACTTTGTGTGTTAAGAGATAAAGAGATGCCATTTTAGATGCTCTGGCGCATGGCTGGAATGATTAAACAATACCTCCTTATTGTGCAGTCAGGTAAGCCTGCAACTGAAAGGACCCTGAGCGAGAGAACAGTCAGTGTTTGCGCCCCCTTCCTCATTTAATAGCTTGACCATAATGTCCAATTACCTCGCTCAAGATTATCCACACGGGAGAGTCAGTCTGAATGGAGAGTCGTATTGCTTCCAGAGGGCCAAAGGAAGGGTCCACTTCTCCTTCAGCGATGCCCTTTGAAAATGAGCCTGTGAGAAGACAGACAGCAGGACTTTAGCCGGGTAGGAGTTCTCTCCGAACCTGTTCCAGCATAAGCAGCCATTCTTCTAGATCACCAGGCAGGCTATGGCACCCCCATTACAGTCTCAGGCAGAATTTTAATTGTGAAGCCACCATCTTCCTCTCTGAAGAAGAACCGTATCAATATCTGCAATGGCTGGAGTTGACGTTTCCTTTAGTTTGTCAGGATGGGCTCTTAATATTATGTTCCTTTTTAAAAAAAAGAAAATCTAGATCTCAGTCAATTGTAATCCAATGAAGTGCTTTCAAGGGATGATTTTACCCCACAAATTACTGTTTGCGTGGATGCCATACTGTCATGGGTTAGTGTTAACGGAACACACAGCAAGCACTCTGTGACATTCCTTAATAGAGGACCGCATGTTGTTATGCTAACTCACAAGTCCTGAACATTACCAATTATATATTGCAGTTTAGACAACAGGCTCCCTGTTGGGCTGGACCCCAGCATTCTTTCCATCTGGGCCCTTCCTTTCCAACAACTGCCAAACACGTGGCAGCGGAGGTAAATGTGTACATGTGCCGTATGACTGTGTCCTTTAGGAATGCCGAAAGAGGAAATGTTAAGTAAGACCGAAGCTTCTAGTACAGCATATCTCGAGAGAACCTTTGCAAGTGACAGATTTCTAGAGGTAAAAAGAATCTGCAAACAAACCCAAAAGTTAGTCTGACAACATTGTCTACTGTAATGCCCCCAAAAAAGCCTGTGGGCAATAAAGACACAGCAAATGTTGCCTCCTGCAACATTTTTGATCAGAAGACTGCGAGTGACTATGTTTGCAAAGCCTTCCCAGTTGCCCAGCAGAGGGCACTGCTTAATCACTTGTCACCATGTTTTCTTTTGTTCCTCAAGGCCTACTTGTAGAGGTATCTATGTGTGCAAGCACAGAGAGAGAGAGAGAGAGAGAGAGAGAGAGAGAGAGAGAGAGAGAAGGGTGTTAAAATGGCATCCTTTTAGATACATACTTTAACCGGCATCAGTTTGTGTTGTTACTGAGTGATGTTTAAGCAGAGTTTTATTTGGTAGGGTACGAAACGTCAAACAATTAAGAAAGAACAAAAAGTGAAAAGAGTAAAGAAAGGTGATTAAAAATGGAAGGCTTGCATGTAAATGGATTGACAGTAATGAAGAAATGGGATAGAGGACGGTGAAGAAGTTACAGGCTCACACAGAGAAGACGAAGAACGGACCGGACCTGGCCTTGGACCAAATTGGGAGCTGTACTAACACACTGACGTTCTTGGATGGCACTGAAACTGGAAAACAGACGGATGATGGCCAGTGTGGTGAAAGGAGTAAGGCACAGCTCCGGGCCGTTAAGCGCCTGCAGTGCTTGCTAAGCAAAAAGGCTGTTCCAATTAAAGGGCTGTGGGGGGGTTGGAGAAGGAGGCTGAGGGGAACGACAGATACAGGAGGATAGAAAGAGAAGTCTGCAGAGGAAGTGCCTGTTGGAATTGCTCCTGTATAGGCCTGTATAAACAGACTCCCACCTTTCATGCTGCCCGGTCAGGACTTGGCTCATTTTCCAGGCGCAGAATAGAGCTCCTTCCTCATATTGGAAGGCCTCACTGAGAGGAAGGGAAGGAGTCAGAGACTTCCCAAGTAAGGAATTGCCTGTCTGCCAAAACAACTAGACTCAGCAACAGTTTTTTCCTTTGTGCCATCACTCTGCTGAACACCTAACTCTCACAGTGCTGCCTTACGTCTAAGCAGGTATATTTAGACTTAGAATAACTTTATTGTCACTTTGAATGTACACTAATTGGCATACATTAAAATGAAATTTCGTTGCGTACAGCTCTCAAAGGGTCTCCACCTCCAATATACACTGCATAAACATGACTAAATAAATAAATACACAACTAAAAGGTGTGATTCATACCCACAATCAGTAACTAAACACCTAGTCCTTTAGATGATTAGATACAAAGCACCAAGGGCCAGTTTGGTGTAGTGAGAAAGGCATCAGTCTAGAAACCAGGCGACAATGAATTCTAGTCCCTCCTTTGGCATGAAGTCAGCTGAATGAGCGGGAGCCAGTCACTTTCTCTCATCCCTAGGAAGAATGCAATGGCAAACCACTTCTGAAATCTTGCTCAGGAAATTCAGGAACTATTTCAGGCAATATCTGCGATTCGGACACAATGGGACCAGAAGAAAATGCAATACATGAATTTAGGAACTGTCCAGCTTCTGACACTCAACGGTGTTGAAGAAGGTAAAATACAGAATCTGTCAGAAGGGTAGATACAGTCCATGAGAGAAGAAAAGGCATAGCTATATCTATCTACATGGGGGAATGACATAAAGTAACACCTGTATATTCCTATCTCTTGACGGCATTCAGAAAAGTGGACGATATGTATCATTCTGACGCAGGTTAAAGTTGCCTATCTCCCCCATGCAATATGCAGAATGTCATTTGTGGGTTCTGACATAGTGACATGGGGCTCATATGATGAGATTTAAAAAAAAACCCAACAAAAAACCCCTCAATGACTGGTAGGAATTATCTAGCATTATGATCCATAAAAGAGGATGAGAATCCAATACCAAGGCATCCCTACTCTATCCTGGGATTTTTTCAGGTGAAATCAAGCAGACGATAGGAAGCTCTCAGCTACATGTAAGGCTTGAGAAATGTAAATTGAGAGCTTTTCTACTAGCAAATAAAGATTTGTTTCCCCCCCCCCCCCCAATATTTGCAAGCCTAAAGCAGATCTGCCCAGGCTTAAACAGATTTTTTTTTCCTTTCTTTCTGTGTGACTTCCAGTCTCTCTAGCTGATTTTAATTTACTGTTATGTTTTGCTCTTTAAAAATGTGAATTATATGAAAATTATGAAAAATACTAATGTTTTCATTTCACCGGTTGTTCCTTTCAACTCATATCTAGACAGCGATGGAAAATTTACAGTTGCGGTGTTTATATAATCTGCAGTTATTATAATTCTTATTTTTTATTTTTTTACAGAAGAAATAAAGAAATAAAGAGAGAGAGAGAGAGAGAGAGAGAGAAAGAGAGAGAGAGAGAAAGAAAGAAAGAAAGAAAGAAAGAAAGAAAGAAAGAAAGAAAGAAAGAAAGAAA
>JANHFL010003877.1:27940-37992 GCA_032468155.1 Oxyrhabdium leporinum | reverse complement strand
TTATTATTATTATCATTATTATCATTATTATCATTATCATCATTATCATTATTATTATTAGCATTATTATCATTATTATCATTATTATCATTATTATAATATACACAACAATGTGTACAAGCACATAAGGGCAAGAAGACTTTTCTGTGCAAAAGGGGGATTGTTTACAAGTTTTCTATAGAGACCAGCTAGCTAAAGCTATTGAGAAAAATGATATACAATACCAGGAAAGCATCAGT
Source organism: Oxyrhabdium leporinum (assembly GCA_032468155.1). Lineage (NCBI taxonomy): Eukaryota > Metazoa > Chordata > Lepidosauria > Squamata > Cyclocoridae > Oxyrhabdium > Oxyrhabdium leporinum. Next base: position 37,753 of record JANHFL010003877.1, on the reverse strand, counting down.
GGAAATAGAAAACAGGCAACAGTGTTGGGGTTCATACAAAACTAATGCCACGACAGCACAGGTATGAATGATTTTGTTGCAAACAACTACGGAGATGGGATCTTAAATGGAATAGCCGCCTTCCACAACATCAGTTTGCATGTTAATAATGACTATATGTTTTCACTGAACTAAGAATATTTTAAACAACTTTCACATCATTTCATGCATGGTGAGTATCCAGATTCAAAGCATTTTCATAAACTTTAAGCCCCCGTCATTACGTTCAGTGGCCTACAAAACATCTGCATAGCAAATGCTCTTTGCTGGCCGGCCACTGCTGGTGCTTCCAGGCTTGATGGATTCCAATTGCCAGACCTTCCAGTTTTTGGCATCAGATTGACACAGACTTCTCTGCAGTTCATCTTTTTAAAAGCCGGATTTACCAGATAAACTGCTCCATGTCCGATTTATGTCCCGTAGGGCTTGCTTTTCGGAGATGGCTCTCTTTATTTCATCTAGGACTACATTCAGCTCCTTAGACCGTTTGAGGCTTTCCTGTTCTGCAGCATGCAAACGGTCTCTCAGTGCTAGGAACTCTCGCTGGTAGATATCGACAACATCACCTGAAACAAGATGAGAAAAAAGTAGCGCTGTTGGAAATGGAAGGAAGATTATTTTGAGGACTAATGTTAACCAATGGACAATTCTGCTAATTTTTCATATTCTTTCCAAGGAGGAAGCATGGAGCGGGAAGGAGAAAAACATCTTTTTTCTTCTGCTAATTTTGAATGAATATATTGTGGCCCAGACAGAGGCATACTAATTAGAGCAATGTGTTTCCAAATCAAGTAAATTCTAATAAATATATTAGAGTCTTAAAAAAAATCTAATATATGTTATTCTATTCATGTTTTGTGCTTCTAGGCGGAAGTTCAGATATTGCAGATCATTTTAGAAACAGCCCACAACAAAGTTATACTGTAGTTAAATGGTTATATATAAACCAGATTCCTTTGAAAGTCACCTTGACCAGCAAGCTTGCCACACAATATATATAATTGCTCTGTCAGAGTGCTTATGGGGAAAAAAGCGAGAAGCACAATTAGATATTGCACTCGCTTTATTCATTTGTTTAACTATTAATGGTACACAGGGCCAAGTACTGGTTCATGCAGAGTTAGTTGCAACAGGCTGAGTATAGGGAGGAAAATAATAGTGTGCACAACCAAGGAAAAGAATACAGTTAGAACTGATTTTGGATCATCTCTGAGCATCCCAAATAAGCAGATAAATATCTTCACATAAATACAGTAGTATCTAAGCATAAATTGCCCTCTTTATATGAGCATACATTCAGTTAATACACAATATATTCATGTATGGACAAGTCCATTGAACTTGATACTGTATAAAAGACAAGATTGAACCCTGTATAGCAAATCCTAGCATTTTTAATTTGTCAAAAGAAGTATTTCAGAAAATACTAAATGGTAACTAATTCAATATTCCTAATTTCTCTTGGATTAAGTTCAAGAAGAGCGAGGATATTATTAAGTTCTTTTTTAATCAAAAGGAAATGGTGTTCAAAATAAGACAGATAAAGGAGAAACCCCCATACAAATATTCTTTTGGCTTTCCTATGACAGGAAATTCATTCTGTAAAACTCAAGATGTTTTGAGGAGTCAGCACAGACCTATACTTGAAATAACTTTTCAAAAGTGTTCTAAAGTTAAACTAGTTCTCAATATTCAAAAGAGGATTTATTATATTGTAATTATTATTGCTATAGCACAAATGTGCTTGAGAGTAGCTGTTGGAGAATCACAAAAATAGTCTCTGCAAAAAAATCTAAACAGTCTGTTGTTTATTTCCTAAAGTTATGATACCCTGTGTACAACTTGGGAGTTCAGGATTTTAGCAATGAAATTGCTAAATTGTTTAAGAAAAAAGGGGAAAAAATCAAGAGGTTAAAATAAAATTTTAGACAAAGGATTTTAATATAAAATATAATATAAGATTAAAAATGTACAAGAGTAAAAAAACAAGAGTCCATCATTATCAGTATTCTGTGGTGGGTTAGCTGTGGCTTAAAAACTGGAGGTGGAAGGTCTCTTTTCCAGGTATGTATGAAGTGACAGCTGCTTCACAAGCAGGCCAGCATAAATAATTAAAGAAAGATCTAGGACCTCAGACTGACCCCTTAGTCAGATGGTTCACAAGGTAGCTCTTGGAGAAAGAAAATCAATGAATGGAGTTAGTATTTAAGTATTACTGTAGACTCTTAAGGATTCTCCTAACTGGGCTAAATAAAACCATATTATTGATTTAACTACAGGAACATGATGAGCAACATCAAATTCACATGAGTTTTCAGCAGATGATAGTACATCAGCTGCAACTCCTCTCAGCCTTGATTTTATGTTTTACAGTCTTCCTTTTTATCTCAGTTCCTTCTTCCCTGACTTAAATTTAGCCATGAGTGAAAACCAGAAGATGGCTCTGCCCAGACACTGCTGGCATAGAAAAAGGAAGTATACTTCATTCAAAGCATTTACGACCAAGGTACTTCTATGTAATGGAGCACAATTACATACTTGGTAGCTTCAGCAAAGCTAAAACGAAGGTTCATAGTTGACAAAAAAATGTTATTAACACATTAGCCATCTCTATCCAAACAATTACCATATTTTCCTTATATTAATTTTTGCTCCAAACGATGCATTAGGGCTTATTTTCCAATTATTATTTTGGGGGAAATATAGTACTAAATGCATCCATCTGGCTGACAGATCTTAACTGGGGCTTATTTTGGGGGTAGGGCTTATACTACAAGCATCCTGGAAAATAATGCTAGGGCTTATTTTCCTGTTGGGTCTTATTGTCGGGAAAACACAGTAGCTAAAGAGCTATTATATATTCATCCATAAAGAGAATGGTAAAGACATTTTTATACGTGAAATATTTCTGATTGACTGTCACATTTTCTATTTATTTATTTATTTATTTATTTATTTATTTATTTACCTGTCTATCTTAGAACACAATTGTTCGAAACTCACAACAAAACCTAGACATTAAAAAAACCATAAAAAGTAGAACAAAAATACTGTGCTTCAGCCGCCCTCCTTTGAGATACTATGCTTGCTGATGGTGCTTCTGAATTTCCCAGAGAAATACAGAATGTAATTCAATTTAAAGAAAGATTTCTAGAGACTGTGAAGAAATTTGTTTTGAAATAAAGTCCAAAGACTTCCCCCAGTTGTATTTTAAGAAACAAAGGGCATACATAGATGTTGTAAGCAACTACCTCAGCTTTAGTTTATGGACATTAAGGCCACATAGCTGGAAAGATTAAGTTCGATTAAATCATTTGATATTTCTTCTCCACATTAGTAAATCACCCAACATTCATATATTACTTATACAAGCAATGGCGGGAATGAAAGGGATATCCATGTTATGTTAGATCTCTCAGTTGCCTTCCTGTTGATCCCATTGAACTACCTAAATCCATAACCTATCTTGTTTGGCTTGGATGGAAGTTTGTTCCTTTTGACCCAGATCCTGGTAGCTTAAAACATTGGATGAGAACTTACACTATGTCTCCTATTCAATCAAAGTGAGATTTGCATTGCTGAGTATCATCTGCAATGCATATCAATGATACCTGACACTAAACTGGGAGATGACCTTTCCCAACAATTTCATTTTTTTCTTTTTAATGTTAAATAGTATAAGGGAGGGGATTGAGCCCTGAAGCATTCCAAACAGAGTGTTGAAGCATACTAGTCATATTCAGTCCAAGAAATACAGAATGGGTACTGAATGGCTATTCATTTGAAGCTGAATTATACTATATTTGACGCTCAATGAGAAGATACTCCCCTAAGGAGCAGGCTGTGTGCAAGATGCCTTTTCACCACTTTGGTACTGGTGCATCAAATATGGCCTTTACCTAGAACAAGGGAATAATGGGTTAGGGTTAGGGTTAGGCATTCTCTGTGGGCGTTCCCCTCCCCTCATTTCCTCCTCAGGCAAGGGAGGTTCTCATTCTCATGCCTTCCAGAGACTTGTAACATCTCATTGTTCCAGAAATGCTTTGCAACTTGAAAGCAGTAAGCTCACAGCATCAGAAGTGCTATATTTTGTAAGTGCTATATTTTATATTTTATACTTGTAATTTTTAAACTATTTTTCTATACTGCTTAGAGTCTCTTAGTCTGAAGTATTTTGGAAATTCATAAATAAAATATTGAGAAAGCCAGTTCTTCATGAGTGCAAAAGAAAGTGGCTCTTCATAATATTAATTAGCTCAAATTAGTGAAGTTGCTAACGTGACTCACAAGATAAATTTTCTAATCTTAAAAATTGATACTGCTTTTATTAGAGCAATACAGTAATATCTACTTGATCAAATTTGCATCTTTGTAAAAAAGATGGACTCTGAAATAAAGTCAAGAATCCTTTCTTTTCACTTCCAGATCTCTTATACAAACCCCTTGAAAGAGCACAGGAGCACAAATCATGATTATTTAGCAACATAAAAAAGTTCTGAACCCTTCAGAAGATCTATAGCATATAAAAGTCACTGATTATCAGTAATGTATTGTCTGCCTGTTTCAATATAGTGTTGTATTTTTCATTAAACTGCAAAGCTGAGATACTTACTAAAATGTTTCCTTTCATTAACTATAGTAGACACACATCAAATGTGAAACCCTGCTGGTTTGAAAGGTTTTAATCTGAAAGACCCAAATCCTGATCTTGTAGCTCTAGTTTATTTTTGTTTGAAAAGTTTACATTGAAGAATTCTTATAAAGTTAAAAGGATAAACATAAAACAATGTAAAGAAACAGTTAGAAAAGAAAAGAAAAAGAAAAAAAGCTTTTACGCTATTAAGAGCGAAAAAATAGAAAACAAAAAACAAAAATAGGTAAAGAAGCATTTTCTAATTTTCACAGCAATTATATACATATTTAAAACCATCCATCCTCTTTAAAATTATAAAATAATGCTTCCTTTGAACCCAGAGCAGATATTAATTATAGGTAGTACTGTAATTATAGAAGACAGTATAAACCCTGGTTTTTTTCTGTTATTGTTCCACCCACATGGCAAACAACTGAGATGAAAAATTTCTCTTGCTTACTGCAATGCTGGACTTCTATTCCGGAAATTGTTTTGAACATTCATGTATATAAGCCAGCATTTACAAAATCTCTGATAAATCTTTGGCTGAAGTACTTTTTGCAAAATACACAGTTTACCCTTGACCCAAGTGCCTTCTTTTCCAAATTGGCATATTCAACAATTCCCACTTATTTTTACTAAGGTCTACTATATAAAGCAGCTGGACAAAACCTGAATTATCCCTCTGATCACTGGACAACAATTAATTTCTTCTTCTGGTAGGAAGGCAGGGCTAAGGAGAAATTGCTATTATTCTGGGAACAGTAATCAACTTGAACTATGTTGATGTTTGGTTATAAGCAACAAATCACCACAATGCTCAAAACACAGAAAAGTATTTTCCATTTTTTTATAGACAAACCCGCCCCTTCTTTTTTGGGAAGGGGGTCTACTAGTAAACAGAAGAAATCTTACGATAAATCCAATTACCATTCTAGGTTGCTGAAGTAAGTTGATACTTTATTACAGGGATATGTCCACAATATTTCTCTAGCAATGAGGGCTGAGGAATTTATTACAGCACATTTTACAACTATTGCTGCATCTGTAATAGTGTATGTGAGAATGATCTTGGGAGACAGAAGGAAGTTCTGCAGCCTAGTCAACAGTCTGATAAGAGGCAGCTCAGTCCTAACGTGGGGGGGAAGAAGCATGAGAGGCATTTCAAAAGGGATTCTCCCAAACTTTCTGGAGACTAAAAGATTAGGAGAGGAGAAATACTTTTAGTTTTGCAAGTTGATGCAGCCTTACAATAAATAGGACTGTAGGTCATCCTCGAGTTACAACTGCAATTTGGGACTGCCAACACTAAGCAATGAGGTTGTAAAGTATGTGACTGCATACTTAGTGATTTAGCAACATGTAACCCAAGACGCATGGGTCATTAAGCAGAGGGAGCCCCAGATAAGGAGTGAGGAGAGTGGGGGCTGCCACAGAGGGTTGGAGAAGGCCCTGGGAGTCCTGGTGGAGCCTGCATACAAGTTGGGGCAGAGGGTTGCTGCAGTGTGGTGCAAATGGCATGAATCAGGAAGACTGGGGAAGGAGAGTACGGTGTGTGTGTGCAAGTATAGGGATGTTGCCACTGGTCAAACATTCTTTTTTCTAACAGCTAGTGATGGAGTATTGGCCAGCCCTCCTGGGCCCCAAGATACAAAAAAAGCTGATAGAAGGGTTTTCTGGATGTGTTTGAGATATATTTTACATGGCCTATACATGTCTGACTTTTGTAAGGCATGTTCCTAAGCATAAGATAGAATTGGATAGAAGTTAGGCAGTATAATTTTTTTGTGACAAAGAAATATGAACTCACCTTAGACCATTACTAAGTGGTAATGCCTCTAGCTCCTGTATTCTCCTGGTTAATGTTATCGTCACCAGGAACACTGTTTTCCTCATTAGTACTATAAGTGGGATCTGCCTGGTGACTTACATAGTGAACCGAGAGTCCATTAGGAAGGTAATAATGTATATAACGGGTAAATAAGGCTGAGTGCTTAGGGATGTGAGCGGTAGAATTCCTAGGAAACATAGTTTAACTAACAGAGAGCTACTCACAATCATTTCAGAAACTGCATTTGTGCAAAATGCTAAGCTCAAATGGGACGGGAATTTTTTTGCTTCAAACAGGGCAGAACTGCAGTCAATGTTTAGCATACTGTATGAACCAGGCCACCAATTTAATCTATAAAATGTTTTATTTCTTTTCTTTATACTATATTACCTGAACATAGGTATGGCATTTCATTAAGCCACTTTAGCCATTATGAATCCAGAATGAAACTGGAGCTAAATTTGGTGATATAGTTTGAAGAAATGTGTTATTGAGCAGTATACAATACTGTTCTCTAGCACCATAATATACAACTAGGGGCGGGGGGATGAAAAAATACAAAATATGTCTAAAATACCAAAAAGAAGAGCATTTTAAAAGTTAAGTACAATACTAAAAAAAGGTTTTTTTCAATCACAGAATAAACTACTTTAAGAAAAAGTCCGTAGAAATAGAGAGCACATCAGGCAAAATATTTTGCAAGTTAGTGAATGAACTGTACCGACTTGAAAACCTACGCATCTGACATTGCTCCAGGTTTTGCAGCTTGGCACATTTGCTACTTAGCTTTTAGTGCTTTGAATTTCAAAGCAAACATTGACCAAAATATCTCCAGCCACCTGGCTAATACATTACTGAACTATTTACACAAAAAGATCTGGCAGACCTTGGACCCTGAAGGAATAGTCCTTCAGTAGGATCAAGAACTCTGCCCAAGGCAACAGAGCAGTGTCCTTGATCTAAATTCTTCATACCTAATTATTGATCTTTCTTCATTTCATGTATATTTTATTTAAACATATAAATAGTCCAGGTGAAAATACTGCAAGTGCAATCTCCTTGTCTGTTTCAGAAATATTAACCTCAATCTAATAAAACTTTATAAAATAGATCATCTGGACCGTTACAGAAAATTTAAAACACATGAGAGGGAAATTTCGGGAACCCAAACTAGCAAGAACAATAATGAATAGCTCATTGTACTTTTCAATCTTGTTGCATGCTGTTTAATGTACACTTTTAACAAATTAAAATCTGGTATAGTGATATAACAGGGTTAAAAATCAGGAACTGGACACAGAAGTTGACCCTGGTCTACCCCTTCCCGTTAATTGGGAGGCGATACATACATGATATTTTGCCGTTATGGAGGAAATTCCATAACGGCAAAGTATTATGTATGTATCGCCTCCCAATTAAGTATAGCTTCCTTTGAGGCTGATTAAAAGAAGAGTTTGAATAATATGCAAAGGACAGTAAGCTTATATTTAAGAAGTGTTATAAAAGCTGTTATAGGGAAAAGGGCTGAGAATGGCAGAAAGTAGCTTGTCTCAAACCAACCAGCAGGTTCATGACTAAGGCAATGACGAAGTAGAGAACCTCGTGCTTGTGCTGGAATCAGCTGGTAAAGCCCTAGACAGGCTTGTTTCTGAGAATGTCTCAGGAACACCTCAGGATTTGTCTCTTGAAAATATTGAACTTAGAAAGACAATTACGTAAACTTTATGACACTTTAAACAATGAAGTTGCAATTTCAAGGCATTCACAAGTCAAGCAGGACTTAAGAAGAGTCAAAAGTTCATGAATTAATCCAATTATACTCAGCAGGAATCCAGGCTGCTTATTCAAGACCAGAAACAGATCTTAGGCAAATAACCTCTTAAAAACCCTTTGTTCAGTTAGATAATCATACCATATTTTATGCTTCAGCATTAAATGTAGACCAGGTAATTTAGACAAACCAAAAAACACAATGTATTATTTGTGTCTCAAAGGTAATCACCTCAAATAAACCCATTTTTGAAAGTAATAAAAAAATTATTGCATGATTATTTTGAGCTAGAAAGCAAACGCTAGCTAGATGTCCAAAGATAGTTCTGCTTGTATTTTCGTAAAGCTGGAAGGAATCCTACAAAACTAAAGCTTGAATTCTGAGGTTAGCTTTCAGTGGAATTGTCAATTTTCTTGAAACTCAAGGAATTAGTTTACAGTAATAAATTAGATATGTAAGTCACCACTATTCTTCTTCAAGCTTCTTATGAAAATATTGTCAAGCTGTTCTTAGTAGTTTTAGCTATCTTTTCAATGTTATTGTATAAGAGCAGGAAGACAATTCTGTAAAAAAGCCATGTATAATATAATTTTAGTAGATTGGTGCATTGTACTAAGAAATATACCATTCAAATCAGCGACAAGAATTTCTCTATATTTTCAATCAACAAAATGTTCTTCACACATCTCTCATTAATCTTCAAGCCTACAAAAGTACAGTATGATTAAGATAGTAACCTACCAGTACAGCTTCCTACAAAAATGCTTACACTTTTTGTGCAGATAGTTCTTGCCTCAAAGCTTAGCATACAAAATGCCTAAAACTGATGAGAACATATGTACAATCTTGGGTTACTATATCTGAATTAGTTTATCCTCTAGATCATGACAGATAGAGCTGCTGTCTATGAGATTTTACTGCAATCCAATCAGAATACAGCTGGAAGGGACTTGGAAGTCTTCTAATCCAACCCCCTGCTCAAAAGCAGGAGACCTTATACCATTTCAGACAAGTGAATGTCCAGTCTCTACTTAAAAACTTCCAGCGATGAAGCATCCACAACTTCTGTTGGCAAGCTGTTCCACTGGTTAATTGTGCTCGCTGTCAGGAAGTTTCTCCTTAATTCCAGGTTGCTTCTCTCCTTTATTAGTTTCCATCCATTGTTTCTTGTCTTGCTTAAAGGTGCTTTGGTAAATAAATTACCCCCTTCTCTTTGTGGCAATCTCTCAGATACTGGAATACTTCTATCATTCTCCCCTTGTCCTTCTTTTCTCTAGACTAGCCCACTCAAATCCTGCAACTGTTCTTCATGTGTTTTAGTCTCCAGGCCCTTAATCATCTTAGTTGCTCTTCTTTGTGCTTTTTCCAAAGTCTCAACATTTTTTTTTGTAATGTGATGACCAAAACTGGATGCAGTATTCCAGGTGTAGCTTTACTAAGGCTTAATAATTCAGCCCCCCCCCATGGTCCCTGGAGCTTGACTGCCACCGCCGCTTGCTTTGCTTCCCACCCAGCGCTGTGTCCCTGTACAGCCTAGCT
>JANHFL010003877.1:0-10903 GCA_032468155.1 Oxyrhabdium leporinum | reverse complement strand
AGGGTTAGGGGAGGGAAGAGGGAGGGGTGGGAAAAAATGTATTTGAAAAATAAAAATATTTAAATAAAAAAAAAAGAGAAAAAAAAAAAAAAAAAAAAAAACATATGTATTTTTGTCCAATATTTTTTTTGCTTTTGGGCAAGTCCACCACATATGATAATATGACCCAGGTATCTGGTGGCACCTCCAGCATATTTTAATTTGGCATATTGAAAGATAGTTTTGAATAAAGGATCCAAACTTAATTTTAAGAGTTCCTTCTTCTATAGATAGAATGTGTCTAAAAGATGTTATGGAAGAGGTAGTATATGTTTTACCTAAAAGATCAAAGCAGAGTTGAAAGTAGATTTAAAAATGACAGAGTGCAAGAATGATATAGAAAATGATATTAAACTGGACATACAAAAGAAACTACCTATTTTAATAATTAAATTAAAAGGGATGTACAATCTTTAATAAAATTATTGTTTAAAAAATAGAAAAAAATTCTGAAGAAACCAACCACTCCTTTCCTAATAATAAATAAATTAAAACTTCCAAAATGCAACTTTTATATTTTAAGACACTTTTGTTTCTTCCCTAAATCACTTTATCATTAGATAAATCTACTTCTCTACATTCCCCATTTTTTAACCTTACACTTCTGAGTTTGTTTATTCTTACAAATTAATACTCTTGTAATAGTCTTGCAAGTTAAGTTCATGCACAAAAAATAAATATAATTTCTTGGGAAATTATGTCTGTTTGGGACATCTTATATTTCAGAAAAAACACAGACAATTTATATTTTGCAAATATCAAGGCAGCTTTCCAAACAATGGAAACTCTGTCAGTGAAAACTAACCTGCTGAAAAGATAAGAGTTAATGCAACCAAGATAATTATCTGGATCCTTCTTTATTCCATTAAGGACTTTCATCTGTATCTGAGGACACTATAAGCGGATTGCTTGGGCATTATTTTCTATTATAGAGTCAGTCCTGATTGGAATTATCTCTATAGTATTGTATCAAACAAAGATTACATACTTTTCAGGATTAGCTTTTCCCCTAATACTTTTCCTCTAAAAGCTTCCTCATTTCAAAGGAAGTGTTGTATACCTATATTGCTAAAATCAATAAATAAATACAATAAAATATGGTGGAATTTAAGACTCAAGAAATAAACTACAGACTAGGAAAGGATCATATTTAAATTCTTAAAGAGACTGTCATTTTATCTGAACAATGACTTAGTGTTAGAAATATATTTTGTTGAACTATTTGATCTGTGATAGAATTCTACTGTAGCACTGATACCATTTAGTTGAAGGATACAAGTTATGGAAGCATATGGTAATGGAAACAGATGATAATTGAGTCATTTCGTAAGTACAAGACTAGAAGGGTGTCCAATTAAAGGATACAACATCTTTTCCTCAGAACAAATTCTGAAAACAGAAGACTTAGCCAACTGTGTATTATATTTTTTTTATTAATCATTTTATTTATAATGTGCCCTCCACTAGGTCAGGGTTCAAATCATGGTAGAAATTAACAAATAAAAATTAAGCAGCAGTTAAGATTATACAAAAAGAATAAAATCAATATATATCTAAAAATCACAATGAAAATAGTATTGTACAATTATAAAAGCCTAAGCCTATCTACCATTTAACTTTACTAATACGATTTACAGTAATTTAGCCCTACTGCCATTCTCAGAATCTGCTCACAACTACTTCCACCGATCAATCTACTTTATTGAATAAATAGATTTTCAAATCAAATTTAAATGCATCCAAAGTATGTGAGACAAGATGATGGAGGGGGTGGAAGGCAGAGAGAGAATTCTATAATTGAAGTTCCTGAAATGCATGCAAATCTGATGGAGCAACAACAAAAAGGGAGCAACACACAGAAAGGAAGCAGAAAGAAGCCCCTGTTGTATGGATGTTTAAATAGATCCTACCAAGGCAGCATCTTAAACAGACAGTGGGGAGCAGCCAATTTTAGGGCAGTGGTTAACAGGGAGCCAGGGTAAAGCCCTGCAAAACACTGACAAAAACGATGGTGCCCAAAGCAAAGGATACAACAAAGGTTTCTGACCAAAGTTAGTTTAGTTTAGTTTACTTTATTGTCATTGTACCTCGTACAAGAAAATTAAATGCCATCTTCAGTGTACATTATAACTATAAAAATAAAACACAAATACACACCCTTCGCATTCTATACAATTGAATTGAACCCCTGATTTTGCATTAATAAGTTAGCAGTTAAAGAGACGATAAAGGAGGACCTGCCTATAGATCGAGCAAAAGACCACTAAGGTCTGGATTAATAAATGCACCATGTCACTGGACAGGAACCATCAGATGTGAAGCAATCTTTTTGAGTCATCCATGACAAAGTATGGAAAAAGTCAAGAAAGAAAGCTCGTTTACCACACACACACACACACACACAAAGTTATAAACCTGGGTATCATTGGTACTGATATAGTGTCTAAATTCTAATTGTGAAAGTAGGCAATCAAGGATACATAAGGAAATATGTTATGGTTACTGAAAGCCAGATATAAATGCTTAATCAGCTACTTTTAAACTATTAACTGTCTATTGATCTCCCCTCCTTATACTATTAAAAAATCAATTCTTTACTATTTAATTAATGGTGTAGCTTTAGACTAATGGTTGAATCTAAAATAAGGATCAGTGAGGCTCATCTTATTTATAATGCTGGAAGCTAAAGTATTGCTCTGATTCACCGAATTCCCAGTTAAATACCTTACGAATATGACGAAGGAGGGAAAACGGAAAGGCTTACCTCTCTTATTTCACATAGGAATCTTACCAGATACATCTTCTTCTACCATGTTAAATTCAGGAGAAAGGTCTGAAGTCCATTAATTGCATAATTTCACTTTATTTACTCTAACCTTTAGCTAATCTGCTCCAAGCAAAAAGCAGATAAGCTACTGTGCAAAGTGAGACATGTGCAGGGAATCTTCTAATTGTATTTTTGTACTTTTATAAATGTATTTCTTAGCAAAAGAAATATGTTCTTGTTTCTTTCCTAGAATATAAACTATACACCTAATTACTAAATTACACAGTGTGCAACAATGCTGATATTTTAATGAATAGCTAACCCAAGAACCTAATTTTTGGTGGAAGAGATGTAGGAGGAAGGTTGCTGACTGTACTCATTTTCGTGCATGTTAATATTAACCAGGGTGTTATGCATATCCTTTATTAACATGCTTTTGAAATGTTTCAGTATGATTTAGGTAGCCTTGGCTGATTACAAAAGATAAACACATTTAATTCTGGTTTGTACTTGAAGGAATGACTACCAAGGAGTCCCAGGGCAGCAGGTGAAACTGGAAGGTTCCAAATGTCCCCATAGATGTACCGTAGTACAGTAAACAACTTCCATATGATTGCAAAGCAAACCTGACAATTCAGGGAAATGGGACATCACTCTGCGAGTACTTGACAATATGTCACATGGAAGAAAGTCAAACTCTTTTTATCTCATTCCATAGTGCAGGATACAGAATGTTGGAGTTTAGTTACAGGATGGTAGATGTGGATTGAACAGCACTTGGATAGGAGATTCTATTACCCAGAGAGGGTAATTACAGAGTGGGATGGAGCCCATTAAAAGGCTCGCGTGATGTGGTGTCACCGCAGCAGGGGGTGGGGGGTTATTATATTAATTTATTATATGATTATTCTCTTTTACTAGTTTTGTTTTATAAATGAGGTTTTTATATTTCTGTAAGCCGCCTTGAGTCACCATGTGCGAATAGGTGGCAATATAAATTTCTTTAAATAAATAAATAAAATAAATTACCTTTCTCTCTATACTGTACGTGAACCACGTCTCTTTGCCTGCTGTTCCTTTTCTATAAAATGCTACTTGTGCTGAGACTCATACAGGCATTTTTGGGCACAATCTAGATTCATATCTATTCCATTTTTCAATATGGCACATCTACTATAATGATTTTTAAAAGCTACACTAACCTTAACTTTAAAGTACCACAGAAATGCCCTCCAAACCTCAGGTCGTGCTCTTCTAGTTCTAATAGCTGCTTTGATTTCAGTGATCGTATGAAGTCATCAGGAACTGAGCTCTGCTCAATGCAATCCTTACCTTTTATCTAATATCTCATGGGGGAAGGACAGTCTTGTAATTGTCTGTGTAGAGGGGGTGAAAGGGGGAAGCCAGTCCCATACACAGTTATTAATACAAGGGAACTTCTAAATAACAGGGAACAATACTGTTTATATAGTACACAAAAATAGTCCCTCTCCTCCATAGGAAATAACACAATCCCAGATGTACGGTACTATTTCCCATTTTTTAAAAGTAGATTTTCTTTACATATCAGTCTAGAAGGGTAAGGAGATGCCTACATCAAACAAAGAGATAGTTTGGTTTAAGAGTTCTCACATCATGAAAATTATTTAGCAAATATATTCTGCAACTCCGCACCTTTATCTGCTTGTGAGTTATTTGCATAGCTAGCTATATTGGCTTCTGAAGCAAGGAAAAAGGAAGGAGGGAGAGAAAAAGAGGCATGAATGATAACAGAGACCAATTTCCTTTAAATTCTCCATTAGGAATTTATTTTACCTTCTGCCAGAGCAAGCTGCAAAGCCACTTGTAAAACTGTTAATACAGCTCTTTTTCCCCACATAAACTATGAACATTTCTTTAGACATTTCTTATAAGCAGTAAACTCTTATACATTACAGATACTCAGTAAGCAGTCCTTCTTCATATCATTCCACAAGCAAATCTGAAATCAATAGAAGAACAACCTTCAGGAAGAAAAACAAGTGTATCAGTAATTCAGTTGGCTCTTAAATCTCTCACTGGATTGAGAGGTGCTGAACCTAACTGTCCCCTATTAGCAATACTGTCAGCAATTGCCTTGGGTTTCATTAGAGTTGCAGGACTTGTGAGCGGAGAAGCTGCTGTAGCACAGGGTATGTTTTTAATTATAGGAAACATATCCCTGAATGATCTTATTTTAATTGGTACTAATATGTACAGTATCTTACCTGCAGATTATTTACAAACTAGGTGACCTTCATTGTCATAGTTCAATACATAATATGATAGCCAATTAAAAACTAAGTATTTGTTTTTATTTTAATCTTGCAGTCCAGGAATGGGATTGGCAAGATACTTAACAGAGTACAAAAAAACCAGTCCTGGTTTCAAGTTATTAAGAATTTCAATTATTTTACATTATAACTGTTTAGCATGGAAGACTACAGTGAATCTCGGATAATTATGTTCCATTTTGTCTTAATTACAATTTGTATGCCATACATGCAGCATCCTATTTCCTGTCGTCAGATACATTGGTAAGAAAGGGGTAATAATTGTGGTGGACTGTGAATTGGAAGATTCAGATTTAAATGATTCCCTAAACATGAAGGTCAACTATTGTGTGATCTTGAGTAAGTCATTACTTCTTAACCTAATCTATCACCCAGGCTTTTAAGAAGAGAAAAATGGGATAAAACTACTGAAAAATATAAGATGGAATAAAAACATAACAAATAAGAAGAATGTTTTGTGTGAGGCAAAGTGTTTAGCAGAGTTGGGTTAAAATTTCTTCATGTTGCACATCTAGCCAAAGGCCGTATATAGTTTATAGATAGGCTAAAAACCGCCCAAGCCATATAAGGTCCAGTCAAAAAAATTATACGAAGCAAAGTACAAACCAAGAAGTCAATTCAAGAAAGGAACGCAGGATAGGGTTCAAAACAGCTGCTCCCAAGGTTACTCCCAAATAGAGCCTTTTATGTAAAATTTTAAAACAAGAGTCTTGAAGAGTCTTTCACTCCAGCACAGATGGCATTAATCCAACTCAGACCATGCTTTTATCAATCTCAAACTTTCATTATACTGCTCTTCATAACTTCCAGGTGGAACATTTTTTTGTTACCCATGTTCTTTGTTGCCTATTGCCTTTCTCCTGTCATCACTGAGCAGCTGATACCATAGAAATCTTATTTAAGTGACTACTTTGAAGAAGCAGCGCCTGTTAAATCCAAAAGTTCATTAATATAGTTTGAGTAATTTAGATAATATGACAAAGATGACATTTGTATCATGTTTATGCAAATTATGTGAGAGCCAGTTTAATATAGTGAGTAAAGACACTTGGGTAGACACTAGGAAACTGTGAGTTCAAGTCCCTCCGTGGGAACAAAGCCAACTAGGTGACCCTAGATCAATCATTATCTCTCAGCCCTAGGAAGGAGGCAATAGCAAACCACTTCCAGAATATTGCCAAGCAAACCCTGTGAACTTGTCCAGTCAGTCACTAGGAGTCAAAACTGACTCAAAGGCACACACACACACACATACACAAAGTAGATTGACATAAAAATAAAATGTCAACCATATAATTATGCAAATGAGTGAAACTGGATAAACTGTCTGGACTCTGGACAGAGCTGAGAAGCAATGGACTTTTTTTTTTAAAGGGATCAATGGACATCCATTCCTTTAGCAATTAAGAATGTAAATTTGGTCTACTGCATTTGAATTCCATCAACGTGAGATCTGTTACTGAGGTTTTACCGTATATTTATTACTTTTATTTTGAGAACATCCTTTGTGTTTTCCTTCACCAAATCAATTCATATTAACAATACTGTATCTCTAGTATTCTGAATTAGTGTGATATATTCTTTCTAGATAACTGTCCATCTTTTCCATTTCTTATATGTATTCTTTTGCTTTGTTTTTTCATCTTCACTAAGCTTTTTCTGCAGTCGCTTTGGCTTCTATCTTTCTTTCATTTTAGAATTACCTACCGTACTTGCAATTGTGTTTTCATTTCTTGACTTTTCATAAACTACCATTTATAGGTTTCTTTTTTCATTATCTTAATGTACCATAGAAAACTTCATATGACTACTCTATCAAATTTTGTTTTCTTAAAGTCTACGATCTCTTTCTTGTATTTGCAAATTGATCCTATATAGCAATCAGCAAATTATAGTATATGTAATATATCAAGAGATCAGAATTTGATAGCTGTAGGATAGGAATAGTCTCCAGAATCCGGAATTTAAAATCTCATCTAGTAATACCGGTAGATGAAAAGTTACCGATTCCCTCTGTCTTGGTTGATATTCTTATCAAATGTATTATACCTGGTCAATACAACATTTACTTGGCAGGCATTCCATCAAATAAATCTTGTAACATGGCTATTGTTGGGAAATGAAATTATATATTAGATAAAACGTAGGGCAGATTTGGGTGAGGGTTGGAAATGAGGATTTATGGAGGAACAGAAAGCCAAGACAGCAGGAGAGAACAATAGAAAGAGATACAAAAGAGGAAGACAATTCCACTGACAAAGATTGTTTCTCAAT
The DNA here is from genome assembly GCA_032468155.1 of Oxyrhabdium leporinum. Taxonomy (NCBI): domain Eukaryota; kingdom Metazoa; phylum Chordata; class Lepidosauria; order Squamata; family Cyclocoridae; genus Oxyrhabdium; species Oxyrhabdium leporinum. Next base: position 3,511 of record JANHFL010003877.1, on the reverse strand, counting down.
AGTAGGAAATAAAGAGACAAGTGTGAGTTTATTTTTATTTTTTTAAAAGATAAGAATTATTGGAAAAATGCCAATTAACAATAGTCAGATTTTCACTAGCAAAAATGTCCTTTTAATTGCAGTCACATATTCAAATATTTAGGGCAACGATTACAATATAGCTCTTTTAAGAAATATCTTTCAGAAAATAAAACATAATCTAAGCTTAATATTTATTTTTTTCTTTTAGCCTCACGTGTTTGCTGAATAATAATGTTAGTTTAAAAAAAATTAAAAGGAGATAAAATGATAATATAGAAGAGAGGACAATGTTAAAAAAAGAAAAGGAAAGCTGCAATTTTCTCAGATTAATAAAATATTAAGAAACAAGGCCTGGAAAATAAGGAAGAAGAGATAAATAATTCCATATCTTTTGCAAAAATGATAGTGACATACAGAATCACATGAAAATATGGCAAAGGTAATCCTAAACAAAAAAAGTGTCATCCCCTGGTGTATGAATGATGATAGATAATAGATGGGTGATATTTTCTAGTCCTGGCCAGCTAATTTCTTTTTTTAATACTTAGGTCCTGGAAAAGTTATGGAGCATTCCTGATGTGATAAAGGCCCTTTTCTTGGACAGTGGTGGAGGAGGGGAGGGGATGGCTTCATATGTGCAACCTAATCCTGCACATGTGCAAATGGAGTTTTGCACACTTACCTGTTGCTTGCGCAGCCTGGTTTCCAACAGGCCACAGACCAGTAGCAGTCCGTGAACCGGGGGGTTGGGGACCCTTGCTGAAGAGGACTGGATTCTAGGTAATAGGCAGACTTTTCTACACTTTTGTACATAATCAGTGTTACTGAAATGTTTGTCAGTCTAGATAATATTAACTCAACAGAGTCTAATCTTCTACTGAGTCATATTTTCCAGAGACACAAATATAGAAAAGCATATTGCTGTTTATGATATTTGTTTCTCCTCACTGCACATGTTTATTTAGAAATCTTTGAAACAGCATCGACCATGATATCAGTGGAAATATAACAGCCTGCCATGATATCACAAGTGATGTGAAAGCCAACAAAAGATACAAATTATTAATCATAATGTTGTGTTTTGTTTATAGTCCATAGCAATCCATGAAGCACCATAGTTCATCAAGGTGTCACCCTATAATCTTATAGATGACACAGCAAATTCTTGCTTAAGCTTAAAATGAATGTTCTCCAGAAAAAAAGACTTTTCAATAATTTGATTATACAGCAAATATCCAAACAATAAACTCCTTAGCAAAAATAGTACATGCAGTAGAACTATGATGTGGATTCATAGGAAACAATGTGACTTGGAGGACATTCGGATTTGCACATGGAACATGTTGAGGACCCCATAAATTAAATGTGTCTTTTTCTGAGATCATACAGCAGCTGTGGAGGAGAGTAGCTAAACCCTCCAAAAAGAGACAGCTTTTAAGATGTTCCCAACAGAAGCTACATGCAGGCACATGCATGTTCTGAATCACATTCTGCCACTGACCCTCGATCTCTGCAAGCCATAACACGCACATAGTTTAATAGGTTGCAAGAATAATCTTGAGACACAGGAGGAAGAGTCACAACCTAGACAACAGAGTAAGTCTAAGTCAAATAAGTCTAAGTCTTTACTTCCTTTGTTCAAATTTATGTTCATACCTATACTTGTTATCTTGTACATGTTTGACAAACAAACAAATAAATAAGTCCAAACCATGAATAGGCTAGAGAAACCTCCCTAGTATTCTGGAGTGTAAAGGAAGGGGAGAAGGAAAAGCTTTCAGACTTGCAATTATTACAATAACCTTACAATATGCAGTATTAATATTCTTGGTTTTGGTTCTATGATCTGGACTGCCTTGAAGGGCTGACACATGGTTCATATGTAAAACTATTTGGAATATTATCCATCCCTCCACAAAGAGTCACTGCAATTTTATACTGGATCAAAAATGATTCCAGAAATCCATGTTCATTTTCCGGAACAAATTTGCACTTCCCACTAAATATACATTAAATAAGCAGCCTGAGCAAATTGTAACTACATTTTCAGGTGTTTATCCACATCAAAAATGTATGAAACATCAGGTAATACAGCTGTTTGTGTAGGTTAGCTTGCACTTTTAGACTCAGCTTCAATAGCAGTTTATTCAGTAGGTTCAGTAGTTTATTGAATTTTACCTTTGGCTCCAAAAGTTACTTATCTAGTACATTGTATGTCTTGGCTCCTGGCAACTACATAAACTTTGAGTTCTTCCACTAGCAAAATCTGAGCAACAGCTATCTTTCACAATTCTATAATCTGGTCAGTTAACATATATGCACATGCATAAAAAAACAGGTTAGAACATGAGTGATTCCACCTTTAGAGCAGCTACATGGTAGGGAAGGCTGTGGAAGTAATCATAAAGACTGCATAGGATTTCATCTGCGATATTTAGTGTCATTATCAGGTGTGTCATTACATAGGTATATAGTGAAGAATATTTTGAAAATTTACATGCCACAGTCAAAGGGTGTGACAATTGCAAATGAAAATAAAAATCCTAACCATGCGATGAAGGCATCTCATAAGTATGCATCATATTAAAAAGGTTACAACTGTAGAGGACTTTTTCAGTTCCTTTATTTTTCTCAGATTTAAAAAAAATCTTTCTATCCGGTTGATCAAATCCAAATCTAAATTCAGTGCAAGACTGACGGTTATTTTAAAAGTTGCAGTTGCTAACCAGGAAGGGCACACTACTTACTGAAAGCAACAGTTCACATAGAGCTCTTTTGTCACACATAAATGTATACTTTAAATAATTTTCTTCAAAAAATAAATGAACAAGTAACATGTTTTTGACTTATTCATTTAATTAGATTCTCTATCTGGTGATCTAGTAGAGAACAGATCGTGTTTTAGGTCATATTTATGCATAAATATGCATCATACTAAGCCACTGATTGTTTTAACCGAGATTTACTAGATAAGGGGCAAGCCATACATCGTTCCATTTCTGTGATTCACAAATTACAATGCCTGAATTCATACAACATGCAAAACAAAAACACCACACTGAGGTTTAGTACAATGTAGGAACTATGTAGTTTCTATGTACCTATTCATACTGAATGAGAATAGAGCTGGAAGGGACCTCGGAGGTCTTCTAGTCCAGCCCCCTGCTCAAGCAGGAGATCCTATATTGTTTCAGACAAGTGACTGTCCAGTCTCTTCTTAAAAACCTCCAGTGATGAAGCACCCACAACGTCTGAAGGCAAGCGGTTCCACTGGTTAATTAACTTCCTCACTGTTAGGAAGTTTCTCCTCAATTCCAGGTTGTTTCTCTCCTTGATTAGTTTCCATCTATTGTTTCTGTCCTACCTTCTGGTGCTTTGAAAATAAATTAACCCCCTCTTCTTTGTGACAGCCTCTCAAATACTGGAATACTGCTATTATGTGTCTCCCCCCCCCCATCTTTCTTTTCTATAGACTAGCAAACCCAAATCC
>JANHFL010003875.1:94400-109583 GCA_032468155.1 Oxyrhabdium leporinum | reverse complement strand
TTTACACTTATGTTGGTCAGTTAAAAGTTCTCATGGGTTATTTAAAATGTTGGGAAAGGATGGGAGAAGTCGAGGCAAGGGAAGCCATGTCTGAATGCTGAGCACAGTTTTAGTTGATAACCTGCAAGTGACTGCAAGGGCACAAAAAGAGACTGATCTGTTCTGAAGAGGCTGTCAGTCACACAGGAAAAAAAACAACTGTAGTGTGGGAGAAACAGCCTTATCTCCCAGGACGCAAGAATGAAGATAATCTCCAGGGTACGCTTGTTTTAGCTCCCATGTCTCCGTCTGCAGGCCTGGCATCTGAGCAAGAGATATGACCCACCGGGCCTTTCATTGGGTGGGAATCATAAACAAACAACTATAGGGCCTGGTATATTTTTGTGTCCTATGCATTATTCATCATTGGCAAATAGGAATTTAATTTAAACAACAGCTACAAGGAAATAAAATAATAGCTTGACATTTCAGTCCAATGAGGGCAAATCTGTACATATAGCTTATACTGTATATATGCTAAAGGAAAAAATGCAATGATTTGTTTTAGATTTTCTTTCCACATCAGTGGCTTTAGGTCTTCTGTTTGAAGGTATATATAGACAAATCTTGTTTAAAGATTAAAAGAAGACTACCCAGATGGTTTAGGAACTGCAAAGCTGCTTTTTAAGTTATATTCAAAATATATCCGTACTGTGATGAGAAATATTGTTATCTTGGTTTACATAATACTTATTTTTAAAGGTTTATCAATGGATTTAGCTTTGTGAAATATTTTTAGCATCTTGCAAGATCAATGCCATCTGGAGTGTTTGGGGTAGTCCTGCGTGAGATAATGCAATACTTTAATAATCTCACATGAGAATTAGCATCTGCGAGAATGCCTGGGCCTTGGCATGAGATCACGAAATGTCCAAAAGGAAGAATATCAATGGAAGAAAGGGTCTGTTTGCTTTAGCCCTCCCTGGTCTGTAGCCTGAAATAGATAAATATCTTATTTGACAGAAAGAGACTTGTCCACTGCTGCTCTAAACCAACATGTGACTATGATAATACACTGATTCTCAGGGCAAAGTCTTTGTTGCGGTAAAGATTTGCTACCCACAGATTTAATTCACACAAACAACAGAGAAGATGGTAAAATTACATCCTGGTCCTCTATATAGTATTGTTGAATACAGGAAGGATGAAGCATTCAGAAAGCTTTTTCAAGATATGTAGTGTGCATGTGTGGTTCATTAACTAACCAGATTATACAATTGAATCTTGATTCTTCATAGGGCCTTTCCCCACCGCAGGTTATATGCGCACTGTCTACCCTATTATTGTCAGCAATAATAAAGGTGCCAGCATGACTTTTCCTATCCCATTGCTAATTCTATTGTTTGTTCTGATTCACCATTGAAAGGTGCTGTCTGGATTTTGCATGTGCAGCATGTGCTAAGCAAAATGACCGGTTGACTTTTTCAGTCATTTGCTGCATTACTCTCATCCCTTTTCTGTATATCACCAGTGGCACATGGGCTCTTCCCTGTGGCCTATATTCCATTCTGTTATAAGCTGAATAAAGTTTTTTTAAAAAACCAGATTGGAGTCACAAAGACAACTGAGTTACAAGCAAATCTACTGAGAATTTCTTGCTCCCTCTTCCCTTCCCTTCCCTTCATACAGGAAACAAACACTCACTTCCAAATTCCTCTGTGCTCTTTTAAGGAGGAAATGGTCCATCACCTCAGTGGTTCTTGATATCAGAAGGAGCACAGAATTAAAGCATCTATAGTACTCCCAGCAGAGAAGTTGAACTCTAACAACAGTTCTGATAGACCACCAGTGAAGCATGATTGTCTGATTATGTTTTGTAGACACAGCAGGAGAACAGAGCAGACAAGACTGGCTGGGGACTGGAGGGGAAAAGAATACCTGAAATGGGCCATAAGTGCCACTCTGATTCCATTTTCTTTTGGATAGCTGACTTCACCTCTAACATAACAGGAGGCAAAACTAACAGTTTTTAGTTATCTTTCGCATGCTGTATGGGCTATCAATTTATAGGGGTGGGGGAACACTAATATCGGCTTTAAGTAATGTTAACCTAAGGCTGTCCCACTCAAGAAAACAGCATTAAGAGGACCCGGAAGAAAAAAAGATACTATGTTTGATTAAAATGGGGAATTGTTACTGCCAATAAGTAAGAATTCCCTAAACATGACTACTCAAAGTAGGCATGGAATTTTGAGTGAGCACTTTCAGCACATCTGAATAAATCTAGAATACCAAAAGCTGCTCATCTCCAGATCCAAACCAAACAAGATTTTGCAAGAATAACTACAAAAACTCTGAACAAAATAAACTACAACTCTGAACAAAATAAGCAAAAGTGCTTATTGACTTGGTAGCAGGATAGGTCAATTCGAACTATTTGATTCCTGACAGCAGTTAAACAAGAACTGTATGTGCAAAGTGTAAATCCTTGCACTTGTTGATTTGTGACATAAAAATCAATAAAACTGTCTGTATCCTCATCTCTTTGGTTTAACTCTCCTGGGTAGATCAGAAGACAGTAATTATATTTCTGCCTGGCTAGCAGGGATAGAAAGCTGTTCCATTTTGGATCAAAAACCCTCCCAGTAGATTACCTCTCTTAACTGCTGCTTATCAACACTTAACAATTGCTTCTGCATTTACCTTTGATAGAACTACCAGAATGTTGTGCTCTACTTTCAAAGGAATATCATGAAAGGTTTTGAAATTTAATTTCTTCCTGGTTTCAGTATGAATTTTCATTTGCTCTAAATTTTTTGCTGGGAGTTGTTTAGAGATGTAGTGTATAATATCCACTCACAACTAAAATAAAGCAGAGTAAAACAATGTGTTTTTTTTAAAAATAGCTCTTTAGATTTAGAGCTAAATGTTATATTTAACCCTCTTATAGCATTGATTTTTATTTCGGTTATGACCAGTGATGCTCCATTTAATTTAATCTGATGGCATTATAATATCAATAGAATGTTATTGCCTACCTTTGTAAGCAACAGCTTTAGATAGAGTCTGTTAATGAAGGTAGATCAAATTATTTAAAGGAGAAGATAAGCTGCTGTTCTAAATTTTCATTTTTGACCGTGAAGTTATCGTTAGTTTAATTTTGTGTGAGCACTTTTAGCACATCTAAATAAATCTAGAATACCAAAAACTGCTCATCTCCAGTTCTAAACCAAACACGATTTTGCAAGAATAACTACAGCAACTCTGAACAAAATAAACAAAAAAGCTTATTGACTTGGTAGCAGGATAGGTCAATTTGAACTATTTGATTCCTGACAGGTATCAAGAAGAAGGGGGAAATCACACAAGAATGGATTGTTTTTAAAATATTGTGAGAACAGGAGGAAAGCAACAGGCAGAACCAGCTATGTTCTCAACGAAAAGTATTCAACTGGAAAAGATGTGATAACTTAACATCAGTGAGGGCCAGATGCAGTGCATTCATGTGTAGAGGCCCAGGAGAGCAGCTCACTGAATTCCAGGCCACAAAAGGAAGCTTTAGAAGCAGATTCCCATCATGGACACCATCTGCCAATTCCCATCTAAGCCTGTGGGAATGCCATGTATTATTCTGTGGATGAATTTTGTTTTAATCCATTTACAATCATACAGCTTACATTTCATTTAAACCTTCTGTTAAAGCTGAATAATACTGTTTTTAATTACATCTTAACTATTAGAGTAGACATCATAAAAGAATCAAAATAGCAATAATACAAAGGGCTGTGCACTTAATATCTTTCTGATGTCACTGAAACATGTATATCTTTAGGTTGTTTACAAATTCTTTACAGAGTTAAACCAAAGTTAAGAATGTCAATAGAACTTAAAGTTTTTAGCTATGATCTGAGTGTACTCTAAAACAGGGAGTCCTTGAAAACCACCTGAAAACTCAACTGGTCTAGAATGCAATGGCCTATATGCTCACTGGCCTGTCTTCATACTGATACATTACAACACTCTTTCAGGTCTTCTGGTGGTTTCCATTGTATTTCCAAATGCAAATCAAACTGCTTATGCCTCCTTCCAAGTTGCAGATGGCTTGGTCTCTTGGTCCTAAAAGAGACTACCTTGCCTAAATTGTCTTTGCCTCTTCTCACAACCCAGATGGCTAGAGCTCACCAACCAGGATGTCCAGTGGGAAAAAGCGCAGTGTTGGGTGCCCTCTGTGACAATTCTCTCCTATGGAAGACGTTGTTGTTCATCCACATAACCGTTACACACTTTCTCTATAATAAGTTTGCATTCCACAACCAGAATTTACTCTATAAAATGCCATATATATAGTTTCAGAATTACTTCTTGGGAGAATATAAGAATACTGACTCTGTTGAAGCCACATATAATTATTTATCAGTAAAAAACAACTCTGAGAAGCAGATCATTACTGTTTCAGCTCTATCTAGAAATGCTGCATCTACAAGAATGATTGACTCATATTAATTAAGTTTACTGCTGAGCAGAAATTTAAACTCAGATTTCTAAAGTCAAAAATTTTCTTATAACTACATATCAAATTAACTGTATCAGACATTTTTTCTCACATTGCTTTTTTCATTGTGCAATACCTATAAAAGGGTTTATTTGTTCTATTATCAGAGGGCTGCACAAAATAAAGTTCTTATACATATATAATGCTAAATTAGAAACATGGATCAAATTAAGGATGGCCCTCTTCTACGTATTTATTATTTTGTACAATTGAATGTTGCTTTATTTTTAACGCAGAAAATTTTCCATTTGCCATATTTTACTTAGAGCTCCATCGAAGTCTCATTTACTCATGAGAAAAGATTAAACTGAAATATAGTTTCTAGAATGTTAGTGTATGGATTTATACAGTTATACAGCATTAACAAGCATGAAGTTATTTACTTAAAATGTTCCCACATTAATGAAAAGGATTTTTTAAAGATCCATTTTTATACTTTTAGTTCTATGCAACTATGTTAGTTTTTTTCTGAAAATACATATTTATTTTGGTCAAGTGTATTTCAAACAGCACATCAACTGAGAGGATTAAATTGTAGCTTCACACTGTTGATTTGCCACACATTTGGATTTACTGCATATTCGATCATTCACCCTTTTTCTAGTCTAGTTTTACACTAGACTCCACAGTGTGTTTAATCTGTTTGTCCATAGTATTGCTTTTCTCAAATCAATATAGAAAATCTAATATGGAGTGTTCACCCGATCCTCTCCAAGCAGCACAAACCATCCAGCTTTTTAAGTCATGATGTGAGACATTTTTCTTACAGAGACTTTTTAAGGGAGAGAAAAAAAGAACCCAAGAATCTTCTCCACACACACATACCACCTCAGCTGCAAATTGCTTGATTATATGAGAGGTCTATTTCTAGACAGCCCCCATGGTGGAGAAATGTTGAGTGCTCTTTAAAGTGGGCTTCACAATAGCAAAACATACCAAAATAACATTCATTGTGGACAATATATTACCTTAGAATTAGAAATGCTGTCTTTAGACCATGACTGAACATTAATCCCCTTTAAGTCCCAATGGTTTCACTGAAAGTACTAAGTAAAATGCTTAAGCATTTTACATGCTGTTTTATATGCACATATCTGGAAGTAAGTCTTAATCAAACATAATTAAGCAAACCTCTAAGTATATATGCACTGCACAGTCAGTGAAGTCAATGGGATTTAAAATCCATGTTTTGGCTTGTTTCGGCACTTCATGTCTGAATAATTATGGTTACATGAGAAGTGAAGCAAAAGTCACCTTCTAAACTCTTTTTTTCCCAGTGTAGTGACTGTATTAGGCATATTTGTAAGAGCTGCCCCTTTTTCCTTCTCCTTGCTCTATGAGACACTCTGTTCTACATTTTTGTTCATTTATGTGTGAGAAGCATGCTTTGTTCTGAAACTTACTTTCTTTAATTTCTGTTCTGATGCCTTTTCCTTAAATAATGATTATGAAAAAGATGCACTGAGTTTTGTGTATTGTATGTCTGCCCAGTCACAGAGGCATAGGAATTACACATAAGCTATTTCCAGGCAGAAAATGTTCTTGGACCTTTCTCTATAGATGCCAATTAGAAGATTAACGTCTTTTTCCTCCCCCCGCCGCCTTTTCCATTAAATAGTCACACAAAAGCCGAGCTGACAAATTGCTCTCTCCATGGCGTTACACAAAGACAAACAATAGATGATCATCATTTACTATACTCAAATTCTATTAATCAGAGATTAATGAGAACATGTCTACTAGGGGAAAAATTACCAGAGTGTGGGCATATACTCATATAACATCTGCTCTAGCTTTACCTTTAATGTCATGTCATCTTTTATCATCCTGGAATAATGTTTGCTCCAGAAACATAATTAAAATAATGGGAACCTCCCTTTGACAATAATCTGTCTTCAGGGAAATTAATATTTCTTGGACAGTTAAGTTTTTTCCATAATTAATTATTAGTGAATTTAATATGAGAATTGTAGTTATTATTTTGTGCAGGAAAAAAGACCACAAAATGTGACAATTATCCTTATTATAAATAAGGGTCAGTGTTATTGCAACTTGGAGATATTGATATAAGAATGAACAGCAAGTTTTGCTTCAGATTCATAAAATTATGATGAATTGTAAGCCTTAATCAAAAAATGAGAATGTTTTCCATCCCCATGGAACTTAAGGATTTTGCTATGTACTATGGAATATTTTTGTTATATCTGATGCATATAATATTGTGATACTAAGAAATAATATTTTCTATTAGTGATCACATTTCTACTATTCACATTTGTCATTGGTTATAATACATTTATTAATAATACTAATTATAGGATTACTGATGAAATTATTTTTTTCTACATATACTCATTTTAAATATAATCATTGCATAGCTGAGGCCTTATTTCACTCCCCCTTTTAAAAAATCATGTTCTGAACAAAAATACACATTTCCCTAGCAATGAAACTGGACAGGAAATGTAAACAGAATATACAAAGTAAGTGACCCTAAATCACCTCTTTTTCTTTAATACCTGAAATTGAAATTTTGAAGTAATTAAGTTTTTTTTTTTGGGGGGGGGGAATCTCCTAATGCTCTCTTGTTAAAATAAACAATAAAGCAATTACCTCTATAGTCAGCCAATATCTATCTATACATTTTATGTGCTTTAAATTGGCCTGGCTTCCTAATGGCCAGAATAGATGTTTGTCACTGTGGAGAGCTATTGTGATTACTGCGCATAAGGCTAGCTTCCAAGACTAGCCGTGATCTAAATTTAAGCCACGATTCAGCACCACACGGATCAGAACAGCTCCAGCAATCCTGCGCAGCCAAGGAGAGAATGGGGAAAAGAGATTGCAAAAAGCCTTAATTAATTTTTAATTATTGCTAATTAGAAGTGCTCTGCTTTTTTAACATCCTAATGGAGAAAAGCAAGAGTGGTTCCTGTCTTTTTTTTTTTGTAAAAAAAAAAAAGATTCCATTAATTAGTTTCTCAATGAGAGATTCACAAGAGGGAGGTCAGGCTTTGGGATGTTTCAAGAATCATATCCAAATGAATTGAATAGTTCCAGTACATATATCACTAAATTAGAGGCTAATTATACTCAGCCACCCAAGGGATCCCCTAACCACATATAGAACAATCACTTTCAGCTGAGAAGTATCTAAAAGTAGAGCTTTGGGCATTATGCTAAGCATGTCCTGTACTAATGAGCTATAGATACTTCATAAGCTACAGAAAATAAGGGTTGTACAAAGGGATCCAGGTCTCTCCCACACACTGTTTATTCGCTGCTACCATTTATTTGGAGCAGCAGTGCTTCATGCCACAGACCTCTCACCATTATTTCTGGCGATCCTTTCAGCAACACCATCAAAACCTGACGAGTGCCTGGCAACAGGCATACACACAGGCATACACACTTTACATGCAGTATCTCATATCCCCATCCCCTTTTACATTTCACTTGAGGATGGAGAAATGAATTGGTATATGTTTACACAGATGCATACATGTACACAGAGACTGGCCAGACATAGCACACTAAGACAAATGTTTTCCGTGTACAGTCCCATTTATTCCAAATTATCATTCGTATCCATTTGTCCCAATCTCTCTTTGATTATGGAACTTAGGCAAATGTGCATATGATTCCCAGATCTATTTATTATTTGGCGATAGTTTCTCTATTTGACTTTGCTTTGTTTCTATATAGGACCATGTGTGAACAAAAACAGCCCTTTAGAACAGCATACTCTGTCTGGTTTCAGAGAATGTAATTCCCCAGGTTAACGCAGTTTCTTGGTTTGCACGATGTGCTTAACCATAGATTGCAATGTGAGTTGATTCGCACAAGAGGCTAGAATAAAATGTAGTTGGTTTATAATGAGGTGTGTCATAAAAACATCACTAGAGAGGGATTAGGCAGGGATTTAGATTAAGAACAAACAATTAAAACTGTATACCAGGTGATAGTAAAAAATGGCCAAATTTTCAATGCAGTGATTACATATCACTGGGGTTTTTTTCCTGATAAAATTTGTGGTCTGGCTACCTGATAGATTCATTCATTACATTAACATTAACATTAATTTCACAGTATTTTTTTTTCATTTTTTCCCCATTTTTTCACAGATGGAACATAAAACAGATAGGACATAAAACAATATCTACCTAAACATTTCTGTCTTGGTGCAGAAAGAAAAAAAATCCACTTGAGTAGAAACAAGAGGAGATAGAAAGCAGGTACCCTCAGCACTGAGAATATTAACAAAATCTGTTTAACAATTGAAAACATTTACAACTTTTAAATTACATTTGAAATGTCAATTTAATTTCATAATTTGTTTCCTAGTTAATGTTAAAAGCCACGCTGTTACAAATCTCGAAGTTAATTACAGTGAAATCCACCAAATCAAATTAAATGGCTGGAATCAATAGTGGTTATCCACCAGCCATCCCTTATGACCATCATGCAATTCTTTTGACATGTATTTCCAACATGTCTTACTTTTATCACCTTCCCCAACTTCAAGTGAAATCAATGTATGTTAATTCACACCTGTTAACTGTAGCATTTTCCCCCTTCACTAACCTTTTAAATTTGACAGTAACATATGTCAGCAACTGTTTCATCTAATTTTTGGAAAAAAGGTAGCAATATATTTCTCATACATCAGTTTTGAGAATAAAAGTTGACAACAAAAAACAGTGCGTAAAATGTCTTTTTCAAATGGCCTTCCACCATATTTTAACTGCAGTTAATGTCAAAATGTGTGATATGTATCATTTAAAAAAATATTTACATTAGGATTTGAAGTGGAAGAGTTGAATGGAGAGATTTGGGTGGACTCCACTCTGCTGTTGTTTACAAGAGCTATGATGAAACAGGAGAGTGAGACCTTTCACTTCATTCCACTTGGTCTGTTGTTCCCATCTTTTATCCTTTTATTTGTTTTCTGTAACTTCTTTACTGTGATTGTTGTGAGCCACTCAGATATGTTGGGAGTTGGGTGACATACAAGTTTAATAAACTATTGTTATTATTTGTTTAATATATTTTCAGACAATAAAAATAAAGTGGGGAAGTCATATTATTCATCCATCCAAGCAAAATTGCTTACCTCCAGTTCCAACCTGTTTGACAAAGTTACAAAAAGCTGATTGCTTGCTAATTGAGTTTTTATTGGAGATGCTGAGTAAATAAATTGGAACCTTTCTATTCTAGTTGAAGCTAGTTGCCAAAAGCTCTTTGGAAGTTATACAATTGAATCCTAGAGCAAGAGCTATCAGAAAGTGATGTCTTCAACAATTGAAAAAGATGTACACGTTTGATTCATTTATGATCAGACATAAGCAAAATTGCAAATTGACAGAGCACACTAAACTAAAACTGCATAACTTTCAACAATCTGAGAGTCAGAAGCTTTTGTCTCTATGTCAAGGGCTACATTTCAAAAGTGAGCACATCTATGGATTATATTTGCAGGAAACGTCAAGTGTTTTTTAAGTGCTGAAATGGATGCCTGAAGAAACTGCAAGCCTTAAGAAACCCATTTTCCTCCTTAATTCTCCCCCTCCCCATCCAGAAATGTTTGAAGAATGGTGCAGTTATTCAGCCCCATACAAATATTTGGGAGTGAAGGATGAAAAAGGAGTGGTGGAAGCAATTCTCCTTTATAGGAATTCCTGAACCTTGTGATTATGTGGTTTTCCAAGGGGACTAATGCTTGCCTAATTATAAATTGGTATTAAATCCCTTTCAAACCCTAGGCTGTGAATAAAATAAAATGTATCTACAGTAATCCATGATATCAAGTGGCAGTTAAGGCAGTCCTCTCTAACCACAATCTTATTTGTGGTCTGGATTTGCACATTATTATTCACCAAGTGGACCAGACATAAAATTCCACAAACATAATTCTTTTCAGCCAAGCCTATTCTGAAGCTAGCCCTAGCAGCAGCACAGTTCCATTGGCCTGCTGAGAAACTTTCGGGTTGCTTCTTCCACAGGTTTGCATTAGGCCTGAGTTTGCTAGATTGTTGTTGTGTCTTGTATATTTGAAGCCCGAGAGGAGCTCCTACTTGAAGAGGTTTACTGCTGACAAAAGAAGATATAAAAAGTGGTTGTGGCTGCCATTCTGATTCCCCCCCCCACACTTTTCCTGTAAATACTGCTCTCCAGAAAACCTTCTTTCACTTGGCAGCATCAAAACAGGCTTTTAATGAGTAATAAATCATCAAGCAAATAATTTAGCTAATTACAAGCAAAACAAATTCCAAATTTAGTTGTAATTGGTAGATATGGGTTTTGTTCCTTTTATCCTTGATCCTTTTCTCATATCTTTAAAACACTAAGGTTATTGACAGAAAACTCTGAAAAAGAATTGAGCCCTCAACAGGACATGACATGATTAGTAACAAACTATTAATATAATGTTCTTATCATAATACCTAATTTTTTTAAAAAAAGAATTGTGCCACAACAAGGTAGGAAGTTCACTTTTGTAACAACAGAGGCAACTGATTCTTCAAAAACAAAGGTCTCGTTGCATATTTGCCCTGTAAGATTTTTCTTTAGAAAAATGTTCTCTAAACATATGCAGTGATGTTTTTCCTGTTGAGCAATTACAAAGAAATCTCAAGGTACAAAGGAAGATTGTAGGGTTACAATTTTGTAGCTTGATTATGCAGTCAAAGAAAACCAGCTGGCTATCGGATAAATTCAGTCTCCCCAGAGCAGATGGGCTAGTAGGGTTGTTTGGGGTGTGCGTTTGGTTTTTTGTTCTTTTGAGAGGTATAATTCAGAATATGGAGAGATTTTAAAGAAATATGTGGCAGCTTAAGTCCTGGCCTCATTTGTTTTCCTTAAGTTTGAATCTATGCCAACACTTCACCAATACTGTAATTTCATTTAATATACTGAATGTAATGTGCTTAATTATTTAAATCAAAGACACAAAAGTATTTGATTGAAGTACAGTATTGCAAGAAAATACTTCAAACGTTAGGGCTATGATTTTGTATTTGGACTGAAGAATACAATTGAATACCTTTCCTGTACAACAGGAAAAACATCATTGCATATCGAATACATTTTTCAGAAAAAAATATCTTACAGAGCAAATATGCAATGAGAACTTGTTGCCGAAGAATCAATTTTACACATGCTGAGGACTGCACTGTATCTTGTTTCACCAAGAAATATTATGGGTCCTTCTATTTTGCCAGTGTTGTAAATATCACACCTTCCAGATTTCTGGGATTACTACTTCAATCATCTCTAGACCATATAATCAAGCACACATCGAAGATGGTAGGCTTAGTAAAATAGAGAACATAGCTATTCTTAGCCCAGTGCTCTCCAGATGTCCTGGATTTTTATTCCAATAATGCTGAGCCACAGTCTTTGGCTATGAGGGTTAAGAATTATGAGAACTGAATATCTGTTGGGCACCAGATTAGAGAAACTGAACCCAGGAAGGTGGGTTGTCATAACCTAGAAGATGAATCATTGAAGCCTGTTCTTGTTCACTATTGGTTCAGTCCCGCTCTGGTGGGTCAGGTAGATGTGACTGGCAAGAGACGGTCCCTCAGATAACCTGGTCCTAAGCCATGAAAAGCTTTAAAGGTGACAACCAGCACCTTGAATTGCATCTGGAAGCAAATCGACAACCAATGCAGCTCCTGCAGGAGTGGTGATACATGTGCGCATCGAGGTCTGCACAAAACCATGCGGGCCGCTGCATTTTTTACCAACTGGAGCTTCCGGATGCTCTTCAAGGGCAGCCCCATGTAGAGCATGTTGCAATAGTCAAGATGTGAATTGACTAGGGCATGAGTGACCGTGAGTAGGGACTGTTGGTCCAGGAAAGGGCGTAACTGGTGCACAACCCAGAGTTTGCAAACAGATCCATCTTGTGTGCCAATTGTCCCCTTTCTCAGAACAATAGGCCCTTCTCACTTCTTGTTTACATTTCTGTATTATATTGTAATGGGGCTATGCTTGAACACCATTGAAAAACCTACAGCTGGTTCAAAATGTATGCGCTCCTCAGTATACCTATGTAATCCTATTTAATGAACTGCATTGGTTGCCAGTTGGTTTACTGATACAACTAATCTTCTATAAAGCCCTTCCTGCCCTCCCTGCCTTCTGCAACAGTATTTCCCCTCAAATCCTCATAGCTCTTGTTGTCCTTCAGAAGTCAAAAAGATTTTGCTCTTCCAGCATGTCATGGCATGAGAGATTTGTGAACTCACTAGAACAGCTGGGGTTTTGGTTGTATGTTACTCTAGTTCTTTTTTTTTTTGTTATATTGTGCTTTTAACCTTTTTTTTTTGCCTCAAAACACATGTCAATTAGACAGCCTCACAGATCAAATCAATAAATAAAACCTACAACCCAATTTTCTGGGAAATGTGCATGTCTTTCTTTGCTATAAAACTCTTCTGCAACTTATAGTTTAACTTGGTAAAAGTTCTTGGAGCAATAAAAAAAAAACCCAGCAGAACAGATAAAATCACAGTTAAAAATTAGCTTATTCTGTCTGGTGAAATGCCTAGATAAAGTGTATTCAACCATGTCTATGTAACATCAAAATTAATGCAACCAAATTCTCTGTGAAAGAACTTTCCATAGACAATCTGGTGCAACCAAGAATATCTTCTCTATGGAGCCAGAAATGGTGGGAGATCTCAAAACAAAGAACAAAAACAAAATAAAACACAAAATCAACTTTGTGACCACAGAAAAGAAATTGTATATTCATGTTTTACCTTGTTTCCCAAGTTTTAGATGACCACCAGTGTTTTGAATTGTACCAGAAACTCCTGCAATCTTTTTTTTTTCTGCTCCACATTCTAACCTAAATTCAAGAAGAAAGTCAAGACTTAAAAAAATTGCTTCTCCACTGAGGCACAGTTTAAGAACCTCTTAGACATGTTCTTTGTATCTGTAGCACTCTGCACCTTAGCTAAATGAATATTGGTTCCACCATCTCTGAAATGTAATATTATATTAAAAGGCAAGCATATGAATTTCATTTTTCCCAACATGTCTTACTCACTAGAAATCCCAAGATTTGCAGTCTTTTCATTCTATGGACACCAGGTGGGGAAAGTCCTATGAGCTAGCATGGAAATGATTTCGTGGAAGGTCAATAGTAGTAAATGAAGCCAAAGATAAGCAGTAAGTTATAGATTCAGAGCTAACTGAGATGCCTTTTTACTAATTATATTAATGCCAGGCATGCTCCTAAGACTTCCAAGAATAGAAAGTGGTCTCTATGATGAATGGCAGAGGTTAAGAGGAATTTATTCTTCTGAAGAGCATATATTGTGCAGCAACAGCAGGAAGACAGAGTTGGTGACATCATAGCCTAATGCCACATGATTTCACTACTTAATTTCCCCCATCCATCCCCTCCCTCCACTCTATGCTTGGAAATAAGTCTCAGTGATTTCAGCAAAGCAGATTTCCAAGTAAGTGTGCTTAAGATGAGAATCACACATTTGCACCTTTGAACTAAAAATGCCCAGAAGCTGACTCAGTTACTGATCAGAAGTCTAATTGCCAGAAAACACCAAAAGATATCCTCAGATAATAATGACTGTGCAAAGGCAGTGCTTATAGAAGAAAAATCCAACACTCGTGTGAAGTCTATATGAATAGTAAGAAGGTAGACAACTCCTGTAGGGGCTGCCTCATCAGGGGAGGCAGCAGACGTTTCTGCAGCAATCTGGAAAGTTTGGCAGGTCAAAAGTTGGGGCCCTGATAGGTGAATCTACAGGTGCTTCCTTCTAAAATCTGGTTGATTGCCAGAGAAGGGCATCTGCTGAAGAGTTATGGTCAGGTAAGAAAGTAGAAAAAAATAACTGGAAAGGATAAAGGCAGGAAGAAAAAGATTGCAATGGGCCATGAGAATAACTTTGAGTGATAAGAGGAAGAGTCATCACTTAGACCAAGGGTATTAGACTCACATCATCATGGCAGTGTCACGTGATGTATCGGGACTTGCTTCCCCTTTGCTAAACTGGGCATGGGCGTGGCCAGCACATGACGCATCCAGCCCAAAGGCTGGGAGTTTGACAGCCATGACCCAGACAATGGTCTGATATGAGAAATTGGAGTTCCCAAAGCAGGAATGGGGATGGACAAAATAGAGTCACAGATGGCCCTTTGACCATTTAAATTGGATTGGGGGGGGGGTTAGAATTCTGGAACATATGGACCTTGGAGATAATTTTATTAAACAGGTAAAGGTCTATTTATACCTCTCAGAAAACACAAATAATTGTTAATGAAGAGGAGAACTAACAAAATCTTTTTGTATTAAAAAGGGACTAGACAAGAATGCCCATTGCCTCCACTGTTCTTGAAGTATTGAATAGAGATATAGGACAAGATCAGAAAATTATGCAGGTTTAGAGTTAAAAAGAAGAAACATATAAGTTAAGGCCATTTGTAGATAACTTGGTGTTAATTTTAGAACAGGGTGTCAAATTCAAGGCCTGGGGGCTGGATCCAGCCCGTGGGGTGCTTAGATCTGGCCCACAGGGCTGCCCTGGAAATAGTGAAGAACCGGCCTGCAGTGCCTCTGAAGTGAAAATGGAGCTTGGGAGGAGCTGCATGTGGCCCTCCTGAGCTCCATTTCCGCGGGC